>JAVXUO010001644.1:0-149705 GCA_033065855.1 Escallonia rubra | reverse complement strand
TGTACGTCCGCTATACTATATGGCGGACAGTCAAGCAGAAAGAAGCATCCCCAACACTTAGTTCGGCCCTATGTACGTCCGCTATACTATATGGCGGACAGTCAAGGAGACGGAAGCCTACAGTCAAGCAGAAGGAAGCCGAAGGCTTCCTTCTGCTTGACTGTCGGACGTACATAGGGCCGAAAAAAAAAACTAAGTGTTGGGGATGCTTCTTTCTGCTTGACTGTCCGCCATATAGTATAGCGGGCGTACATAGGGCCGAAAAAAAAACTAAGTGTTGGGGATGCTTCTTTCTGCTTGACTGTCCGCCATATAGTATAGCGGACGTACTTTAATGTTCTGACACACTCTCTCTCTCCCATCAATTTCTGACTCTCTCTCTCTCTCCTCTTAAATACCCATCCGCTACATAATGTAGCGGATGATGGACATGAAAGTAAAAGTGTTTCACACATCTGTCCAAACTTCTTGCTTTCAATCATCTCGCAAGGCTCGGCAAGTGTTTCACGCTCGAAGTTTCGCTCTTCAGGATGAGTGACGAAGAAGTGATCCGAGAACCAACTAGACGGGCTCCTTGTCAGGCTACACCTCACGTGAAACTCATCCAATCGCACCATCACGTTTGCCAGTCGCTCACCCACGACCACACCTCCGTCAATCGGTCAATCGCAGACCCACAGCCTACAGCGGCCATCAACAAAACTCAGAGCATAAAAAATGATAGGGTTTTCGATTAGGTCTCAAACGTTCAAATGGGTCTCAAAATTTTAATTGGGTCTTAGTTTTCGAAAACCCAAAATGGGGTTGCCACAGCAGGTGGATTGCTGCCGGAAGCGGAGCTGCCGTCCTCGGTCCTATGTACGGAAGTGGAGATGCCTTCCTCCGTCGTCGCCAGAAGCGGAGCTGCCGTCCTCGGTCGTGGGAAGCGGAGCTGCCTTCCTCGGCCGTCGCCAGAAGCGGAGCTGCCTTCCTCGGCCGTCGCCGGAAGCGGAGCTGCCTTCCTCGGCCGTCGCCGGAAGCGGAGCTGCCTTCCTCGGCCGTCGCCGGAAGCGGAGCTGCCTTCCTCGGCCGTCGCCGGAAGCGGAGCTGCCTTCCTCCGTCGTCGCCGGAAGCGGAGCTGCCTTCCTCTGTCGTCGCGCGCCAAGAGGCTTCCTTTTCCCTTCGATTTCTAGCATGAGAGAGAGAGAGAGAGAGAGAGAGTCAGAGAGTTAATTAGAGAAAGAGAAAATGATGATGAGAGAGAGGAAAGAGAAAGGAAAAATGTCAGAACATTAAATGAGGAAAATGAGAGAGAAAGAGGAAAAAGTCATGAGATTAGTCCGCTACATAATGTAGCGGATGGAACATGACCGTATTTTTGTCAAAAATCGTCCGCTACATTATGTAGCGGACGAACTTAAAAAAAACGTAAAAAAAATATTTGGACAGTCCGCGATACAATGTAGCGGACGGGCGGAGGGGTAAAAATGTAAAAAAAACCCGTCCGCCATACAGTATGGCGGACGACTGACAGCTTTCGAAAAAGGCGCGATCTGGCCCGTCCATATTTCGGGATGGACGGTCAGATCACGTTTGCAAGATCTCCTATTTTGCCCACGCTCTCAACGGATCAGCTCCCTATATATATATATAGAGAGAGAGAGAAAAAGATCGGCGAGGTAAGCAGTGACCGGCATCCTCCATCGCTGGTGGACGTCGATCAAGGATGACCGCCGAGCAGGCTGTCCCATCCAGTAATTGCCGACAACAAAGACAACAAAAGCCGGCAGTAACTTCCATCCATCAGAGCTAATCGGCACCACCAACAACGATTGGCTAGCACCGGCGGAGCAAATGGATGCCGGCGGCGATAAGACCCACGACAGAGAAATTGTGTGTGGGAGTGTGTACCAACAATTGACCATAAATGTGGGACTTAAGCCAACCACCATTGAAGCCAGTCAACTTATACTGCCGATGCTTTCAATAACTCCCACGTTGTCGCCAAACGCCACTGCGCGCCGCCAACGGCACTGGACACTTCAAGTGGCACGCTCCACTAGTAGAGGCATAACCCTTTTACCCAAGCACAATCCACTATTGCTCAGGCACTTATTCATTGACTTGCCATAGTGACTCTATAGACTTTTATAGCCGCCAAACAGGCCGTGGTAACGTGCAAATTTTCCAAGTTGGGGCATGTGAATTTGTGTGTGAAATTGTGTGTGCGCAGTGAAGGGGTTGGAGTAGTTTTGGTAAATGGTGAAAAGTGTGTGTGTGGAATTGATGTGTTGGTGTGTGTTCAGGGAGGGTGAGTGCATGGTTTTATATGTGTGTTGTTGTTGTTGTGTGTGTGTGTAAAGTGGTTATACGTGTAGTGTTGTGTTTAAGAATGTGGAAGTGTGTGTGTGAAAAGGGTGTGGGTAAACATGTATAATTAGGGAGTGTATGTGCAGCTCTTAAGTGTGTATATGTAGTACAAAGTCAGGTAAGACGGATGATGAGAGACAGTGTAATATGCATGTGTATAAGGTGTAAATGTGACTATTTGATCCAAGAACTTAGAAATAGGAAGTATAAGCATCATTAAAGGCTAGTGTTTTTTCATCAGCTGCTTGTAGGATTCTAAAAAGCTATTTCTGAGCTTATTTTTGGCCAAGTGCAAAACAGAAACCCCTCTTAGTTCTACGAGATCTACATCATGGAATTTGCTGGAAGTTTTCTGGGTATGCAAAGCGCATCAAATGATTTTATTTGGAAACATAATTTCTGATTTATTTAG
Organism: Escallonia rubra; assembly: GCA_033065855.1. Classification (NCBI taxonomy): domain Eukaryota; kingdom Viridiplantae; phylum Streptophyta; class Magnoliopsida; order Escalloniales; family Escalloniaceae; genus Escallonia; species Escallonia rubra. The sequence continues at coordinate 146,944 of JAVXUO010001644.1, read as the reverse complement.
TATAGTAAATAAGTTTTTGTTTAGCTGAAAGTTTTATAGTAACCTTGTTTTACTAAGACACTTCAGTGTCTAGAATTTATTGGCACTTCGATCCCGATTACTATTTTTGAACAGAACCGGCCTCTTGGCTCTCAATTCCAATAACATACAGGGTTTCCAAAACGACTTTTTAGGCCAAAAATCAGGTTAATTTGCTTGAAAGGGTGTTTTGAACTAGATTTTGGATCTTTGTTGCTACGATGGCCGCAGGGGCAATTTTGTAATTTTACATAAGTGAAGGGTGTTTTGGTAATTTCACATGGCCGAAGGGGGTGTTTGGTGATTCCACGTATTCCAAGGGTGATTATTGTGGGTACAAGTGTGTGGGGTGTGTATATTGTGTGTGGGTTTACGCAGTATGTATATGGTGCGGGAAACAGCGCCCCGAGTATGTGCATATATAGTGTACACGTAACAGGGAGTGTGGGTGTACCTTTTCAGTGTGCGTGTGTGTGCGAATCCAGTACTTGAGTATGTGCATAATGGTGAGTGGGGGAGGACACTCAACCATGTGTGTAATGTGGACGAGGGTTAGCGTGCACGTGATGGGTGTGTCTCTATTGTGTGGTGGGTTTACCTGCATGTTTGTAAGAGAAAGAGAGTGGAGGTGCACTGGTGCACGTTGTCACGAGGCTATGGTTGATTGTCAATGGTTACCTTGTATAGTTTAAGAATAGTTCAAGAGAGATAGTCGGAGAGTTAGAAAAGAAGAATGTGGTTGGATGCATACCATAAGAATAGGACTTTAAGAGTTTGTGGGAGAAATGAAGGGATTTATCTTAAGTGGGTTTGATATAGCTAAAAATACACCCCAATCAGCATACGACACGTGGCAGTTATGATTCATGGTCAATCCTGATCAACTACGGATTTGGTGGTTACCATATCAGTGGAGTTAGGATTCTAAAAGGATCCTAACAAAATCATGGAGGATTGTGACGTGATCCTCAAGGATCCTAACGCAATCCTGGTTGACCTGACCCAAGTCTATCCATCAAGACTCACAAACATGTCGGGAGTCTCCTCCTACGACTATATAAAGGGGTCTACCCCCCAGGTATGAGACAATCTCACACACATATACACTGTGTCTTACTGCTTTTTCAGAGTTCTACATTGTTAGCCATCTCTGACTTAAGCATCAGAGCGTTCCCCCGCCGGAACCCCACCCGACAGTCACTCCGTGTTCTTTTTTACAGGCCTATTTTCTAGTGTGATTCCCGATCTAGTTTTTAGTTGCAACAGATTGACGCCATCCGTGGGACCCTCAGGGAACATGGCCAATCATTCTTCTTCCAGTGACTCTTCACAGAATCATTCTATAAACCGTCGCGCACGAACTAGCAGCCCTCATCGACTTGGTCGTTCTCATGACCAACACTCGACCTCTTTACGCCGTCGCCGCACCAGTTCTTCTGAAGATGTTTACGTTAACGTAACATCTGCTACTCCCGAATCAGAAACTAGATCTCGGAGAAACCGATCTCCAACATCTACTCTGAAGAACGGTGACCTTCGTCTTCATATAAACCATCAGCTGTTCAAAACACCCCATGTCGACCTCACAAGAGAAATTCATGAGCTGAAAGACATTGTGAACACTCTTCAACAAAAGCTCGACATGGCGGTGGCTCCACCATCTACCCATCATTCTAGCGACCTTCGTCTCCGTCTCACCTCCAGATCAAGCTATGGCCGCAAATACAGGTCAGCGGCCGATCCGATTTTCGATCCCAAAGAAAAGAGCGGAGAACATATGACCAAGAGCGGATCATGCTACCGTCACGATCCATCAGTCGAAGACAGTACCAATTCCTCTCCCGAATAGGTCGCTAGAACTGAGACCCCTCGGAGGTCTATCCACAGAAAAAAGATGCCTGAGTATCGTTTTCGAGAACAAGACTCCTGGAAGGTTGTCCCTTAATATCATTCTCCGAAACGATCTCCCCCGAGGGAAGAATCTGGACATCCGTTATCAGAAGCCATCGAGAAGGCAAAGCTACCTCCCAATTTTTGAATGCCTCAATGTGACCTTTATGACGGAACTGGAGATCCAGGAGAACATGTTTACCAATTCGAAACAAACATGCTACTCCTCCAAGTCTCAGACGTTGTCATGTGTAGAGCCTTTCCTACCACCTTGAGGAAGGCTACACATGCATGGTTCAAGTCTCTACAATCGAGATCCATCCACTCCTTTGGCCAATTATCGAATCTCTTTCAGAAGCATTTTGTAAGCAGTCGCTCCCGAAGGAAAAACTCGGCGAGTCTGCTTAACATTGTGCAAGAGAAAAACCAGTCTTTGGCATGCTATCTCGGACGATTCAACACAGCCACTTTGGAAATTGATAACTTGGACGAGTCCGTTAAGTATACTGCATTCTCTGTTAACAAAAGTCCCCCATGTAATATGAAAGCCATTCTTGAGAAGGCTAACAAATATATTCAAGCTGAAGAATATCTGGAGACCCACAGAGGACGACGTGGAGAAGGGAGGGAAGAACAGAAGAAACGATCTCGAGAGATGACTCCCTAAGAAGGAAAGAAGACGAAGTGCTCCAAGCGTGACGAACGACGTCCCAAAGACCTGGATAATTTGACGCCCCTCAATGTCAGACCATCACAGATACTACACGAGATTAAAGACAATAAAGCTCTCAAGTGGCCGGAGAAGATGACATCTCAGCCGAACAAAAGGAATAGAGACTTATGGTGCCACTTTCACAACGATCATGGCCACTCAACTGATGATTACGGATCACTTAAACGAGCAATCGAAGCTCTCATTAAGCGTGGCCAGTTGAAAATTTTTATAGCATGCAAAGAAGAACGGGAAGAGAATGTGGGTACAATCAACACTATCTCTAGAGGATTAGCCGCAAGAGGCTCATCAGGACAGGCTCGAAAAGCATATGCGAGAGAAGTGTGCATAACGAGCCAACCTCCAAACAAGAAACAGAAGAATGTACCTTTGCCTACTATCTCTTTTTTCGACGATGACCTAAAAGATGTGAAGACTCCTCACGATGATCCATTAGTCATCACCATCAAGGCTGGGAAGTTTGATGTGAAGCGTGTTTTAGTCAATAACGGGAGTTCAACTGAAGTTTTATTTTTTGATGCATTCAAGAAGATGAACATCCCTACGGACCGTCTTCGGAAGATGGATACACCGTTATATGGATTCTCCAATCATCCAGTTGCAGTTGAAGGTGTTATCGCACTCCTAGTTTCCATAGGTGCACCTCTAGTACAAGCAAACTTGATGCTTGATTTTGTGGTGGTAAAGGTCACATCTGCATTCAACGCCATACTTGGACGACCAGCACTTAATCAGTTACAGGCTGTGGTATCGACCTACCACCTAACGATGAAGTTCCCTACAGAGTACGGGATTGGAGAGGTGAAAGGAGACCAGACTACAGCCCGACAGTGCTACATGATTTCATGTCGATCGAAGAACAAAGAAGCACTCATCATCAAAGACCTATGGGAAGATACGAAAGTGCAAAGGGGTGAACCAGTCGAAGATCTTGTGAGCATTGAAGTATATCCCGGAGTGGAAAACAAGATAGTTCGGATAGGTTCAAATCTTAAGGATGACAATAAGCTCGAGCTGGTGAACCTATTAAGAACCTATGCGGATATCTTTGCATGGACAGCCGCAGACATGCCTGGGATTGACCCCGAGGTCATCACACACAGACTGAATGTTGATCCATCCAAGAAACCTGTCAAGCAGAAGAAGAGAACATTTGCACCAGAGAGGCAGGATAAAATTGAAGAAGAAGTGGATAAACTCTTAACTGCCAACTTCATTGAGGAGATCTATTACCCTGATTGGATCGCCAATGTTGTCATGGTTCCTAAACCAGGCGGCAGGTGGCGGATATGCATTGATTACACAGATCTCAACAAGGCATGCCCGAAGGATAGTTACCCACTCCCAAGGATCGACCTTCTTATTGATGCTACTTCAGGCCACGAACTGCTCAGTTTTATGGATGCATATTCTGGTTATAACCAGATCATGATGCATGAAGACGATATGCTCCTCAAGAGTATCAAGTCTGAATTCCATGTTAAGGATTTGAAGAAAACTTTCGACATACTTTGAAAGTACAAGATAAAGCTGAACCCACTCAAGTGCGCTTTCAGAGTTGCATCGGGGAAATTTTTTGGCTTCATGGTTTCTCAACGAGGAATTGAGGCAAACTCAGAGAAGATCAAGGCCATCCAAACCATGACGTTCCCAAAAACCATCAAACAAGTGCAAGAGCTGACAAAAAGGGTTCCAGCCTTGGGAAGATTCATGGATCGATCAGTTGAACGATGTCTACCATTCTTCAAAGACATCAGGTTAGCAAAAGACTTTTCTTGGACAGACGATTTTCAGAAATCATTCGAAAAACTCAAGGCGTACTTGAGCTCTCCTCCTCCACTCTCAAAACCACTTCCGGGAGAAGACCTATTTTTGTACCTCTCGGTCACCGAAATTGCAATCAGCGCTGTTCTGGTCAGAAATGAAGGTGGAGTCCAAAAGCCGATCTATTATGTCAGTAAAGTCTTACAAGATGTAGAGACGAGATACCCGAAGATTGACAGGATAACATTAGCCCTTATCACATCAGCTAGGCGTCTCTGACCGTATTTTCAGTCTCATACCATTATAATTTTGACGGACCAACCACTTAGAAAATTTTTACTGAGCCCCGAGGCATCAGGAAGATTAGTGAATTGATCTGGTCAATAACATCTTGTCTCAAGGCAAGACACTTCTTTTTTGGGGGGATAAGGGGCTCAGACCTTGTCAAACTCCCAAATCTTTTTCTAAGAATAGTCTTTAGAAGATTTTTCGAATAAATGGGTTGTTAAGCATTCTAGTGTAAACTTTATCTTTTGCTCGAGCAATAAAGTTCTTTTTTCTGAGCATTGTTGTAAGGTTGGATAAACCTCGCCAAAATATTTTGCCCATGATAGCCGAACACTCTGCCCAAGTAGAGTGCTAAACTTAGCCAAAACATTATGCCCGAGCAGAGTGCTAAACTTAGCCAAAACATTATGCCCGAGTAGAATGATGGTCGAACACTCTGCCCGAGCAGAGTGCTAAACTTAGCCAAAACATTCTGCCCGAGCAGAATGATGGCCAAACACTCTGCCCGAGCAGAGTGCTAAACTTTTGCCTCTGTATAAAAACACAAGGGGAATAAGGTCTTTTACCCAAATAAAAGGCCAACGGTTTAGCTACAGATCTAAATCCATGGAGTAGAAAAGGTTAATGGGGGCATCGTCACTCCATCAAGCTTTTACTTCTTTGAAGTTTGGGCCAAGCGAGGGTGCTCGACTTCTTTACCAACTCTTTAAAGTGACGAATAAAGAGTTTGAGTCAAAGTAAAAACAAATAACGCTGTGTGAATGGTAGAATAAACCATAAAAACACATAGTGAACAAAGTAACGTCAGTAGAACAAAAGATAGAGTTCATACAAAGCCCTTAAAAGGGCATCAAAATACTCAGTCTAAAGAGAAATAAATAGCTTACAGATGAAGACTAGATCTAAGGCTCGGGGGCAACGCCAGAAAGCTGGTCGAACACTATGTCCAAGCAGAGTGACCAAAGCTTGGACCAACATTCTGTCCTAGCAGAATGTTGGCTGAACACTCTGCCTGAGCAGAAAGTTGGCCGAGCACTCTGCCCGAGCAGAGCACCAACTTCATACCCTTTGTGCTCGTATAAAGCACAAAGGAACTGAAGCATTATGCCCAAACAGATTAGGAACAAACCCGTTGAGCTCGGACAAGCCATGTCCGAGCATAATGATCGTCGAACTCGTCACCCGTGCAGACATCCTAATTCCGTTTCATTTGTGCTCTCAAGAGCCCATGGGTAAAAAACTCTAAGGAGTTTGACTAAAGAAAGCTCTCGAGTGGAGGTCAAAAGAATTTTCTTAAGTAGAGCTTTCAGCTGAACTCTTTTGAAGAAAAGGAGATTTTATATGGATAGAGCTCGGAAAACTACCCGAAATCAAAAAATAAATCACCTCAAACGGATGGCCGAGCAAGAAGTTATGGGCTTTTCAATTTTCAATGAGCCATTAACTAATTTTCTGCTCAGATTTTATCAAAAGCGCCGAACAGCCCCGCGGTATTTATACTTTACTCCAGCGTGGTCAGGTGTACAACTCCCTTCCCGAGCACACACAGATCTTATTTCTTTTTTAATAAAGGAGTTGGATCATCAAATGGGCCTTCCTACCAACAGGCCCGCGTCCGCACAGCAGGCCAGTAAGACAAGTCCGAGCAAATCGCGATCCGAGCCCGCTGACCGAACAAAAAAAAATTTGGGGCCACCTCAGGCCCATAGTCCGAGCAGATCGTTGTCCGAGCCCGCTGACAGAACAGGAAAAAAATAATGAGGCCTTCTCAGCTCAGGCCCATAGTCCGAGCAGGCCATGGTCCGACCAGAAAACAAAATCTGAGCAGATCCACGTCCGAGCCCACTTCCCGAGCAGGTCTCAGTCCCACAAAAAAAAGGGAGAGGAAAAATTCCCATAAATTGTAAAAAATTATTTTTGGGGCTTTTAAGGTCTCAAAAAAATCGAAAGAATAAGAGAAAAATTCCAGAATGCTATTTATGCAACAAAAAATAGGTATTGTGGTTCTTGGGCATTATTTGGTCAGCGAAGCGCTCGAAAAAATTTTATTTGCATCTTAAAGAGCGAGAAAAGCCCGTCAAAAGTTGGATGCATGTCTGAAGACACTCAGAGTATACTTTCTCAGCCAAACATTTTTGTTAAGAAAGTGGGAGGCATTATGATAAATCTAAAAATACACCCCAATCAGCATATGACATGTGGCAGTTATGATTCATGGTCAATCCTGATCAACTACGGATTTGGTGGTTACCATATCGGTGGAGTTAGGATTCTAAAAGGATCCTAACAAAATCATGGAGGATTGTGACGTGATCCTCAAGGATCATAACGCAATCCTGATTCACCTGACCCAAGTCTATCCATCAAGACTCACAAACCTGTTGGGAGTCTTCCTCCTACGACTATTTAAAGGGGTCTACCCCCCAGGTATGAGACAAACTCACACACATATATACTGTGTCTTACTGCTTTTCAGAGTTCTACATTGTTAGCCATCTCTAACTTAAGCATTGGAGCGTTCCCCTGTTGGAACCCCACCCGACGGTCACTCTGTGTTCTCTTTTGCAGGCCTATTTTCTGGTGCGGTTCCCGATCCAGTTTTTAGCTGCAACAGAGTTATTTGGGAAAAATAGGAGACGAGCGCGTAGAGAATTTTCTCTTTCAAGAGGAGCACATAATGACTTTGACATTTCTTTAGTCAGATGTAGCAGCGTGATCATCACGCCAAATTTTGGATCGAGGAAATGTGTTAGCGTCATGTAAGTACTCCTGCCATGTCCATCCGTATACCCTACATTCAATTATATGTATATGTATACATGAGTTTTAACAAATGGAAGCTTTAAAGTCTTTTGATATGCTATCGCTTTCATGTTAAATTGTTTGATGATAAAATGGAATAAAAGTGCCATGGGATTTTTATATCCGTAGTTGTTTTCAATTTGGTTTACGTTGAATGAGACAAAGATTTTTTGGTTTAGTTGTTGTGCCCCATATCCAACGGGGGAAAGTTAGATTTTTGGCCCTGGTCAACAGGGTTTGTACATTGACGTAATACACATTACCCTTGAAAGTGGTCGCCCCTAGTTCCACGAGTTATTATCTTGGGTGGAAAGTCAGTGGGGCTTGTACGTTTACTACAGCATACCGAAGTAGTGGGTTTATGTTGTGACGGTTGAATGATGAATATTTTGTTTTCATGCCTCAGCTTGAGATCTGTTTGTACACGTACGCTATGTATATAAATAATGAAGTTGATTTCATTATAAGTGATTATGATTTCTAATCTTCCTAAAGAAAATCCACGGCATGTTTGAGGAACCCCAGAACCTAGTTTAGGGAAATGGAATGCGTGCTTGCTGGGCTCTAGCTCATTCCTTTATTTTTCAGGTGACAATCAATGAAACAAATCCCTAAAAGAAACGGGAGGGAGAGGTGCTAGAGGAGGATCATTAGAGTAATGGTGTGTTTGTTAGACCCGATAACTTTAATTTTGTGGTTGTTAGGAGTTATCAATCCATGTAGGGAGCTTAGGTCTCCCCGATGTTCTTTATAGTACCTGAAGTTTTATAGTTTTATTAATTACAATTAAGAAATCCGTTAGTGCAGCTCTTAGTATCCAATTAAATGTTTTCAAATCTATTGAGTTTGAATATTCTTGTGTACAGGTTGTAGTAGACGTTGCGGAGCCCTGATGGAGGTTTAGTGGGTCTGCGGCCGGTCACAGGCCTAGCTCATGGGGTCACCCGTGGATTTGGGTCGTGATATCTAGAGTTCGCCTTGTGCCTAAGCGACCAATCATTGTTACTAATGGCTCCGACTTTTAGGCATGTGTTCTTTTTTTGTTTTGTTTTTAGACGACCAGTCCTTGCTACTATAGGGTCCAGTTTCTAGGGATATACCCGTTATCTGGCTACTGCAGCAAACAATCTCGTAAAAATCCCTAGACCCCGGAAAAGGGTCTAAAAATTTTAGAATCGCCAAACTTAATTTATTAAACAAAAGGAAAATAAGAAAAACCCTAAAAATGACACGAAAATGTCCAAAGACTCATAAGTCTTTCAAAAACTGAAAACAAAATGGGTTTGGGGACTATGTTATACAAGGGAAAGGTGTTAGACACCCGCCATACTCTTTCAGTCTCAACTTTATTTTTATTATTTTTGGCTTTTAGCACAACACTCATAGATATGCAATAAAATAAACCATAACCCTAATTTTACATTATTGGTTTGAAATCGACAACAGGGGTCAAATAACCTACTTATCCGATCAGAGACACCAGAATCAAAACCATTTTAGTTCGACTCGGACCCTACAGGAGGCCACCTACATTTTTGTCTTAGACCCTAACTATGAAATATAATGAAAAGTCTCTTTTTGATATTTTGTGAAATTGAAATGTGATCACGAGAAACAGAAATACTCTAAACTACTATATTACAAACTAGCCTCGATAGCAATAAATGTACCTCGCGGGTGCACTTGCCTAGAAAATCGGGAACACTTGTGAATCCACGATGCAAGTGACTTTAGAGTTTATAAGAATGATTATGAAGTGCAAAATTCTCTTTAAAGATGATCTACCACTTCTAAGAGAAATGATAGAAAAGCTCTAGGGAGATAAAGCTTCTCCTATAAAATGTAGCCCTAAGGCCCTATTTATAGAGGTCTAGAGCTCCAGAAATGATAAAGATGATTATCTCAATATGTGATCAGGAGATAAAGCTATGATAAAAATCGCAAACTGAGAAAAGTCAACTAACCGGTAGGTTCATCCCTTAACTTTAATATTTTTTTTTAACAAATCCCAAAACTGCACCCTGAAATTTACATTTTGTACAGTTTTAGTACATAAGTTTAAAGGTGTGCCAAAGAAGTACCTAACTTTGAAAAAGAATACCAAATCAGTACCTTGGCTGACGAACGATGGATGTCATTAAAAAGTCCGAGGGGTAGGACCGTCAATAACAGCAAAATATATCTAAAAAACACGCCTATTTTTAGAAAAAGTACCTAACTTTGAAAAAGCGTACCAAATCAGTACCTCAATTTTTTGTCTTCTTTAATTTAATCAAAAGAAACTCTCTCTGACCAATTTATACGTGTTACCCATCACCCCCATTACCACCATCACCCACGAAAACCACCTGACCACCACCACTACCATTGTTGTTGCGTAACAGCGCCGTCTACCACTGCGTATCACCACCGCCATCACAAAACCAACATCGCCGTCACAAGCCCAACAACCGTGCGGCTAGCCCCGTCACAAATCCAACACCATCGACCACCGCACACTACCAACACTGTCGACCACAATAAGAGGCTTGAAGCAAAATACATAAACTTTGGAATGAAATTGGTGGGTGCCTAGTCTCCCCCACATTCACTCCATTATTAAGGTTCTCCCTGTTGCAGCTAAAAACTGGATCGGGAACCACACCAGAAATCAGGCCTGCAAAAGAGAACACGGAGTGACCGCCGGGTGGGGTTCCGGCAGGGGAACGCTCCGATGCTTAAGTCAGATATGGCTAGCAAGGTAGAACTCTGAAAATTCGTATTACACAATGTGTATGTGTGTGAACTTGTCGTTACCTGAGGGGGCTTGACCCCTTTATATAGTGGTAGGAAGAGGAGTCCTAGTAGGACTGGACTTTGACCAACTCTAATCAGAATCTAATTAGGATCTTAGAGGCTCTCATGTCAATCTTGGCTGATAGAGTCAAAGCTTCTTTAGGATTCTGTCTGATGATTGATATGGTAAGTGCCATATCAATAGTGAGCCAGTACGGGTTACTTATCCTAGCCGCCACGTGTCGTCCGTAGATTGGAGGAATATTTTTAGCTATATCATATGCCCCCTGCTTTTACCAGCGTTTGATGAAGCGGGTGTAAGCACACTTTTTCCACTGGTGATAGCGAAATATGCCAAAAAACAGAATTGAATTTAATTGTCCGACATTTCAAGAGTATTCTGCTCGGACAAGGTTCTGCTCGGGCAGAGTTCTGCTCGGATAAGATCCTGCTCGGGCAAGAATCTGTTCATATGGGATTCTGCTCGGGCATGAATCTGTTTAGATGGGATTCTGCTCGGGCAGAGTGTTCAGATGGAATTCTGCTCGGATAGCATTCTGCTCGGCCAAGATCACTCTGCTTCAGGCAGAGTGTTCGGACGGAATTCTGTTCGGGCAGAATTTTGCTCGGATGGCATTCTGTTCGGGTATGAATTCTGCTCGGGCATGAATTCTGTTCGGCCAAGATCACTCTGCTCGGGCAGAGTGTTCGGATGGACTTCTGCTCGGGTAGCATTCTACTCGGGCAGAGGTCTGCTCGGATGTCATTCTGATCGGCCAAGATTACTTTGCTCGGGCAGAGTTCTGCTCGGATGGCATTCTGCTCGGGCTTGAATTCTGTTCGGCCAAGATCACTCTGCTCAGGCAGAGTGTTCGGACGAGGTTTTGCTCAGCAATGAATTCTGTTCGACCAAGATCACTCTGCTCGGGCAGAGTGTTCAGACATAATTCTGCTCGAGCAGCATTCTGCTCGGCCGTTGTCAATCTGCTCGAGCAGAGTGTTCGGACGGGATTCTGCTCGGACATGAATTCTGTTCGGCCAGGGTCACTGTGCTCGGGCAGAGTGTTCAGACGGCATTCTGCTCGGGTAGAATTATGTTCGGCTATTGTCATTATGCTCGGCCGTAGTCACTCTGCTCAGGCAGAGTGTTCGGACATGATTCTGCTCGGGCTTGAATCCGCTCGACCCTTGTCACTCTGCTCGGGCAGAGTGTTCGGACGAGAATCTGCTCGGGCAAATTATGTTCGGCCAAAATCTTGGTTCCTTCCACGTGTCTCCTTCTCCATTAATGTCTTTGAGCGGGAATTTGAAAATTTTCAAGCTTCTCTCCTCTTCAGCTTGTGACACGTGTGGGAGAAATGAACCATTGTGTTTGCCAAGGAACAGTTACTTGGTGTTTCTTTATAAAAAGAGAACTTTCACTTCATTTTACCTTCACTCGAAATTTTTTGGAAGCACACTACTCTTCAAGTAAGTTTTTCTTCTTCTCTCTCTGTTCAGCGCTTCAAGTTTGTCGTAGTTTCCTATTTGTAGTAGAAAACATGTCCGATACTTCAGTGTATGTTTCGTCTCCTCAAGAGAATATAACAATAAGTAGTAGCTCATCTTCGAGTTCAGAACGAGTTCTGACTTCTGGAAGTGAAGTTGGGACTTCGAATCCAATATTGCCACAACCTTCAACTTCGCAGCCATTACCACCTTCATCCTCTCAACCTCCACAATTTTCAACTTCTCAGCCTTCGCGTTCTTTGTCCAGAAAAAATGCCTTAGGAGATGTGAAGGATCAAGTCGATGATAAGGCTAATCCCAAGCCTTGGTATACTGCTGACGAGAAGTCAAGCAAGATGTCCACAGAAGAGTTGCTAGAGTTAATTCGGGAGTATCCTTTTCCCGAAGGTTGGTATGCTCGTCTTCCTGGTTTGTAAGAACCAGCTAACTATGGCACAAAATTTGAGACTGGAATCTATGAAGAGCAAGTGAAGTCTGGGTATAGGCTTCCTCTTCACCCATTTTCTCTTCGTTTCTTTGAGCATTATCGAATGGCTCCCTGGCAGCTTGTTCCAAATGGTTGGAGGAAGCTTGCTGGGCTCATATATTTGGTTCAGACTTCGGGCTACAAACAAGATGCAACAGATTTTATGAGAGTATTCTTCGAAATTTGTTTCGTCAAAGGAGTCACCAACTGTCCTGGATGGTATTATATTCATAGTAGGCAGCGACTTCTGAAGGGTGGTCCGAAGTCAAATAAGGGTTGGCATTCGAGATACTTCTTTGTCGGCCGCCTAGACAAGGGGGAGCTACCCTTTGACAAAGTGTGGAATCCTTTCTGTAAGGATTTCGAAAATCCTGGCAAGCCTACTCCCAACAACCAGACTAAGCACATACTTAGTCATATTAAACTTTGAGGTGGTCTTTGTATAGATGAGCCTCTTTCGGAGGAGCAATTGGAGTGGGCGAAGATCATACCTCCAAAGCCCATTCCAGCTGGTCTTCTGATTCCTCCTCCCCCTCCTGCTATTCCTAGCGTGTCATCTGCTGAGATCGTTCCTCTAGGTGTGCTTTGTATAAGACATTGAATTAAACTTGATTTCAATGTTTATTCCCGTATTGATTTCTTTCTTCATTGCAGAAATGGCTAGCGGAAGTGGAAAATCGCAACAGGGAGGCTTCCTTGGCGTTCTCCAGAAAGCTAAGGGGAAGCGAAAGGAGAAGCAGCCAAGTGTGGAGTTGCCCCCTGCTCCTAAGAGGACTAGAGTCACTCCTCCAGAACGCTCTCCACGGATCCTTGAGCAAGTGTCTATCGAAGATGATCCCATCTTTCGTCCGAGATGGACACTTAGGCGCGATGACCTTGGGATGCCGGACAGCCAGGTCTCGGAGCAGCATCTTCTTCATGGAATTCTTCCTCGAGAGAAGGAGGTTTTCTAGACTCAGACACACGAGACCTTTGCCTGCTCATTTGCCCAGGTCGTCTATACGGTAACGACCTTTGTCTCAACTAGGTTTCTGTTTTGTTTTCAACTTTCATTTAGCTGATGGTTCTAATCTTCATTCTAGATGTACGCTAGCGGATCTGAGATGCTTTCTCGCTTTGAGATGGCAAGGCAGGTGGGGCCGAGGAGGCTCAGTTGAAGAGGGAAGCCGTTAAGGAGGCACAAGAAGCCACCCATCGTGCTAAAGAGCTGAGCAAGCAAGAAGAAGATCATCTTGCTCAGATTGTGACTCTGGAGAAGAGGCTAGAGCGAGTTAAAAGGAGGGCTGCAGAAGAGGTGACCAAAGCTCGAGACCAAGGCATCCGCGACTTCTTGGATGGGAACGCTGGGGATGAATGGCTGAAGAAGCGGACCGAAGATGGCCTGGAGATTTATGAGCTTGGCTTTGGGAAGGCCAAGGAGATGTTTGCTAAGAGCTTTCCTGACATCCCCTTGGATGATTTCGTTCTGCATGGGGTAGTGTCACCATCTGGAGAGACTGCTATGCCTTCAGAGACAGGGGATGCCACAGCTTCTTATCTTCAAGGGGAAGGTCCTTCTGGTGATGCCCCCGAGGCTTAGATTTGTATCTAGTCTCTTTGCTTTGTTTAGACAGAATTTTGATGCCCTCTTAAGGGCTTATTGTAAAACTCTATCTTTTATTTTATGGCATTTTGCTCTACTATGTGTTTCTCGTGGTTTGTGTTTACCATTCACACAGTATTATTCATTTTTACTTTGACTCAAACCCTTTAATCGTCACTTAAAGAGTCGGCAAAGAAGTCGAGCACCCTCGCTCAGCCGATATTTTGAAGAAGCAAAAGCTTTGGTGGAGTGACGATGCCCCCCATTAACTTTTGTTTCTTCACGGATTTAGATCTGTAGCTAATCTGTTTGGCTTCTCTTGTGTTTTTATAAAACCCAAGAGTTATACACTCTGTTCGGGCAAAATGCTCGGCCATCACTATGTTCGGACAGAATGTTTTGGCTAAGCTTATCACTCTGTTCGGGCAGAGTGCTCGGCCGTCACTCTGTTCAGACAGAATGTTTTGGCTAAGCTTATCACTCTGTTCGGGCAGAGTGTTCGGCCATCACTCTGTTCGGACATAATGTTTTGGCTAAGTTTATCACTCTGTTCGGGCAGAGTGTTTGGCTATCACTCTATTTAGACAGAATATTTTGGCTAAGTTTATCACTCTGTTCGAGCAGAGTGTTCGGCCATCACTCTGTTCGGACAGAATGTTTTGGCTAAGCTTACATTACAACAATACTGAGAAAAATAACTTTATTGCTCGAGCAAAAGATAAAGTTTACACTGGATTGTTTTACAACCCATTTATTCGAAAAAAATCTGCTAAAGACTATTTCTAAGATCTTTGAGTTCTGGCAAGGTATGTGCCCCTTATCCCCCAAAAAAGGAAGTGTCATGGCTCGGGCCAAGACACTACTGGTAATATCTGCGTAAGTTCTCAGCATTTCAAGTACGAGGGATGGATTCTCTAGAAAGTGTTCCCAGTGCGTAGGCGCCCGGTTTAGGCACCTTTATAACACGGTAGGGTCCTTCCCAATTTGGAGATAATTTTCCCGTTGCTGCCTTTGGATCGGAGACTTCCAATTTACGAAGGACTAAATCTCCCTCGTTAAACTGCTTGGATTGGACTCTTTGATTGTAATACCGTGCGACTCGTTGTTTTATGACAACGGATCGTGTATGGGCTTGAGTTCGAGCTTCTTCTACCAAATCAAGATTTACGCGGAGTCCAACTTCGTTGTTTACTTCGTTGAAGTGTAAGGCCCGTATTGTTGGAACTCTTATCTCAACTGGCAATATTGCTTCCGTTCCATAGCAGAGTAAGAAAGGCGTTTCCCCTGTGACTGAATGTGGAGTTGTTCGATAAGCCCACAACACTTTGGGGAGTTCGTCCACCCATGCGCCTTTAGCTTCGTCTAGCTTCTTTTTCAACCCTTGTAGGATGCTTCGATTCATATTTTCAGTCTGGCCATTGGATTGTGGATGAGCTACAGAAGTGAATCTCAAATTGATCGAAAGATTCGTACAAAAGGTTCGGAAGTTGTTGTTGTCAAATTATTTTCCGTTATCAACGACCAAAGCTCTTGGTACTCCAAAACGACAGATGACGTTTTTCCAGAAGAAGTCTTCACACTTGGCTGAAGTAATGGTTGCCAGAGATTCTACTTCAGTACATTTGGTGAAGTAGTTTATCGTCACAATCACAAATCGTCGTTGCCCAGACTCCATGGGAAAAGGTCCCAGCAGATCCATTCCCCATACAGCAAAGGGAATGGGGGAAACAATCGAAGTTAAAGGAGCAACTGGTGTATGAGAAACCGGTGCAAACTTCTGACACTTATCGCATCTTCGCGTGAATTCGATGGCGTCCTTCTGCATCGTAGGCCAGTAGTATCCTTGCCTTAAGATTTTCTGTGCCAATGTCCTCCCTCCGAGGTGTTGGCCGCATATCCCTTCATGTACTTCTTATAATGCGTATAGGGATTCTGATGGGCGTAGACATCTGAGGTAAAGAAAGCTGAATGATTTCTTGTATAGAGTTCCTTCTACTAAAGCATATCGCGCAACTTTGACACGAAGGTTCCTCACCTCATGTCTTTCACTTGGTAATTCTCATGTGGACAAGTATTTGATGATTATGTCCATCCAACAGGGTTCTTGATCTATGATTTCAATCTCAGCTTGAGAACTGATGCTGCTATCCTTGAGGAATTCAATGTACACCGGGCGCCGGACATCTGTTTCTTCAGCGGACACCAGCCTTGATAATGTATCTGCCTGAGTATTCTGAGCTCAGGAGATTTGGCGAATGGTGAAGTTTTGGAACTTCACCGCTGAAGTTTTGACTAAGTCGAGATATTGAGCCATTCTTTCATCTCTGGCCTCGTAATCTCCCAAGACGTGATTGACCACCAGTTGGGAATCACTATGAACTGATAGTGAGTCCACTTTTAAGGCGTGTGCTAGCCTTATTCCCGCAAGAAGAGCCTCATATTCTGTTTCGTTATTTGAGGCTTGAAATCCAAAGTGAAATGCGTACTCAATAGTAAACCCTTCTGGACTTATAAGAATAATTTCGGCTCCGCTGCTGCCAATAGCTGAAGAACCGTCTACATAAAGATTCCAAGGATCTGGAACCTCAGAAATTACCAATTGAGGGGGGGGTCTTCAGGCAATGTACACTCGACAATAAAGTCGGCTAGGGCTTGAGCTTTAATTGCAGTGCGAGGTTTATAGTGGATATCGAATTCCCCCAACTCTACGGACCAGTTGACTAATCTTCCTGACGCCTCGGGGCTCAGTAAAACATTTCTAAGTGGTTGGTATGTCAGTACGATAATGGTATGAGACTGGAAGTATGGTCGAAGACGCCTAGCTGATATGATAAGGGCTAGTGCGATCTTGTCAACTTCGGATATCTCGTCTCTACATCTTGTAAGACTTTGCTAATGTAATAGATGGGTTTCTGAACTCCATCTTCCTCTCTGATTAAAATGGTGCTTACTGCGAGGTCGGTGACTGAGAGGTATAGAAATAAGTCTTCGCCGGGAAGTGGTTTTGAAAGTAGGGGCGGAGAACTCAAGTACGTTTTGAGTTCTTCGAACGACTCCTGGCAATCATCTGTCCAAGCGAAACTTTTTGCTTTTCTGATGGCCTTAAAGAATGGCAAGCATCATTCAGCTAATCGAGCCATGAACCTTCCCAAGGCTGCGACCCTTCCTGTCAACTCTTGTACTTGCTTGATTGTTTTTGGGGACGTCATGGTTTGAATGGCCTTGATCTTTTTTGGGTTCGCCTCAATTCCTAGTTAAGAAACTATAAACCCCCAAAATTTCCCTGATGCGACTCCGAAAGTGCATTTGAGTGGATTCAGCTTCATTTTATACTTTCGAAGGATGTCCAAAGTTTCCTTCAAGTCTTTGACATGGAATTCAGACTTTATGCTTTTGACGAGCATATCATCAACATAAACTTCCATGTTCTTTTCGATCAAGTCTCGAAAGATCATGTTCACTAGACGTTGGTATGTTGCCCCGGCGTTCTTGAGTCCAAAGGGCATCACTTTATAGCAGTATAATCCTCTCTCTGTGACGAACGAAGTATTGGAGATATCGTCCTTGTGCATCATAATCTGGTTATAACCAGAGTATGCATCCATGAAACTAAGTAGTTCATGGCCCGAAGTAGCGTCGATAAGAAGATCTATCATTGGGAGCGGGTAGCTGTCCTTCGGGCATGCTTTGTTGAGATCTGTGTAGTCGATACATATTCGCCACCTGTCACCTGACTTAGGAACCATGACGACATTGGCAAGCCAATCCGGGTAATATATATCTCTTCAATGAAGTTGGCAGTTAGGAGTTTATCTACCTCTTCTTCAATCTTCTCCTGTCTTTCTGGCGCAAAAGTCCTCTTCTTATGCTTGACAGGTTTTTTGGATAGATCAACATTTAGCCTATGGGTAATGATTTCAGGATCAATCCCAGGAATATCTGCGGCTGTCCATGCAAAAATATCCGCATAGGTTCTCAATAAGTTCACCAGCTCGAGTCTGGTGTTTTCCTTAAGATTCGAACCTATCCGAACCGTTTTGTTTTCTTCTCCAGGATATACTTCAATGCTAATAAGATCTTCAACTGGTTCTCCCATTTGTATCTTTGTATTTTCCCAGAGGTCTTCGATAATGAGTGCTTCCTTGCTCTTTGATCGGCATGAAGTCACGTAGCATTGACGAGCTGTAGTTTGGTCTCCTTTCACTTCTTCAATCCCTTGTTCCGTGGGGAACTTCATCTTGAGGTGATATGTTGACACTACAGCCTGTAATTGATTGAGTGTTGGTCGTCCCAATATCGCGTTGTATACTGAGGGGACTTTTACCACCATAAAATCAAGCATGAAGTTGGCTTGTGCCGAAGGTGTGCAAATCGCAACTGGGAGTGCAATGATACCTTCGACCGTAACTGGATGATTGGAGAATCCATAAAACGGTGTATCTATTTTTCAGAGACGGTCCACTGGAATGTTCATCTTCTAAAATGCATCGTAAAATAAGACATCGGCGGAACTTCCGTTATCAATCAAGACACGCTTTACATCGAAGTTCCCAACCTTTATTGTGATGACTAATGGATCGTCATGATGATTTTTTATATCCCTTGAATCTTCATCGAAAAAGGTGATCGTCGCTACGGGTACTACCTTTTGTTTCTTATTTGGGGGCTGACTCGTTATGCACACTTATCTGGCGTATGCTTTTCGAGCCTGTCCTGATGAACCTCCTGCTGCTAATCCCCCATATATAGTATTGATTGTACCCGCATTCTCTTCTCGATCTTCTGTTTCTTCCATGGTCGGAGGTGTCTGTTGTCTTCCTTCTCCAGGAGTTACAAACTTTCTCAACTGGCCACGCTTGATAAGGGCCTCAATTTCTCGTTTAAGCGTCCCGCAATTATCAGTTGTGTGGCCATGATCGTTGTGAAAGTGACACCATAAATCTTTGTTCCTTTTATTTGGTCGAGATTTCATTTTGTCTGGCCACTGGAGAGTTTTATTGTCTTTGATCTCGTGGAGAATTTGCGATGGTTTTGCATTGAGAGGTGTCAGGTTTTCCGAAGCAAACCGGTCTTTCGAACGCCGATCATCGCGCTTAGATTGTTTTGCTGGCTTGCCTCCTTGAGGAGTTATCTCTCGAGATCGTTTCTTCTTTTCTTCCTTCTCTTCTCCATGTCGTTCTCTGTGTGTCTCCAAGTATTCTTCAGCCTGAATATATTTGTTAGCCTTCTCGAGAAGGACTTTCATATTACCTGGAGGAATTTTGTTTACAGAGAACGCAAACTTGGATGTTGGTCGGAGGCCTCGGAGGAAGGCAGTATACTTCACGGATTCATCTAAGTTATCGATTTCCAAAGTAGCTGCGTTGAATCGTCCGACGAAGCATGCCAAAGATTCATTTTTCTCTTGCACGATGTTTAGCAGACTCACCGAGTTTTTTCTTCGGGAGCGACTGCTTACAAAGTGTTTTTGAAAGAGATCCGATAATTGGCTGAAGGAGTAGATGGATCTTGGTTGTAGAGATTTGAACCATGCATGTGCAGCTTTTCTCAGAGTGGTAGGAAAGGCTCTGCACATGACAGCATCTAAAACCTGGAGGAGTAACATGTTTGTTTGAAACTGATAAACATTTTCTCCTGGATCTCCAGCTCCGTCGTAGAGGTCACACTGAGGCATGCGAAAATTGGGAGGTAGCTTTGCCTTTTCGATGGTTTCGGATAACGGATATCCAGATTTTTCCCTCAAGGGAGATCGTTCTTGAGAGTTATATCAAGGGACCATTGTAATACCCCGAAATTTTCTTTTCCTTATGCGAATTTAATATTTTTGATTAATTAAGTTTGTGGTCTTTTGTTCACCTTAAGAAAATGAATTGTGACTGACTCTGAAATTTTCGGTTGAATGAAAGTGGTTTCATTCGAATCAAAACTTATTGATTATAAAGTTTTTGAGTTCTGAAATATTCGGTCGAAGGAAAATATTTTGGCTTCGAATAAAAATGATTTTCTGAAGTTTTAGTCGAATTTAAAAGGTTTTAGTCGACTAAAAGAGTGTTTCGGTCGACTAAAAAGTGTTTCAATTGTGTAAAAATGGTTTTCTGTACTGTTAGTCGAATTGAAGGGTTTCCGTCAAATTTAAATGTTTTAGTCGACTAAAAGTGTGATTTCAGTCGACTAAAAGTTTGGCCGATGAACAGTGATTTTTGAACAGTAATTATGAACAGTAAATATGAACAGTGATTTTGAACAGTGTTTTGTGAACAGTGTTTTTGGAAAGCTTCGACTAAAAGTGAGTTTTAGTCGACTTAAAGTGTTTGATTCGACTAAAAGTGGGTTTCAGTCGACTAAAAGTGTTTCGGTAGACAAAAAAGTATTTAAATTGTGTAAAAATGGTTTTTTTGGAGTTTTAGTCGAAGTTAAGTGTTTTATTCAAATTTAAAGTTTTTAGTCTACTAATAGAGTGATTTCAGTCGACTAAAAGTTTGGTCGATGAACAGTGATTTTGAACAGTAATTATGAACAGTAACCATGAACAGTACTTTGTGAACAGTGTTTTTGGAAAAGCTTCGACTAAAAGCGAGTTTTAGTCGACTTAAAGTGTTTGATTCGACTAAAAGTGACTTTTAGTCGACTTAAAGTGTTTGATTCGACTAAAAGTGGTGTTTTAGTCGACTGAAAGAAAAAAAAAAAAAAAAAAATTTCATTCGACTCAAACTTGTGTTTCAGTCGACTCAAAGTGTGTTTTAGTCGACTCAAAATGATTCATTCGAATGCAAACTTAAATTTTTGTCACTCTATATAAATAGTGTTATATTTTTCATTTCTAGCCTTTTTCGGGGGGATTCTCAGTTTCTTTTCTCCTCCTTGTACGAGAGAGAGAGAGAGAGAGGAAGAGGAAGAGAAAGAAAGAGATTGGAGAAGATGGCTTGAAAAATTTGGAAGCTCTAAGGAGGAGCTTAAGGATTTGCTTAAGGAAGAGAAAGAAAGAGATTGGAGAAGAGGCTTGATTAATGTAAGGGTTTAGTTTTGAAATTCGAATCCGCGATGGACCAATCGCTCATGTAAGTCTTTAGATTCTTTTCTTTTGAAATCCGAGCCTCTTTATATGGGGATAAATGATTCTTCGTCTCGTTTTTGTTTTGAACTTTGTTAAGAATGACTTGTTGTCAATTCTATGATTTATGAAAAATCAAATTCCGTCCGATTTGTTTGACCTCAGAATATTGACGTATTGATATCGTTGTTTCAGTGATTTATGATCGTTATTATTTTCGTGAACTCCACTTATTGGTTGACGAGTTCGTTGTTTGATAATGTGATTTTGGAACTTCTGAATATGGTTTGATTTGTCTGATATTTGATAACGGTTATTTTGAGATTTTGTTTTGGTGACTTTATGAGCCATGTCACAGTGTATGTGACTTATTTCCGACTTACCCACGTGGATTGAAACGTGGGCTAGCTCAGGGGAGTTGAGCTAGAGATCGCGATCTTACTTTCCGAACCGGCCTCATATGTCAGGAGTGACGTATGTGACCACTTTCTGAATGGCTCTCTAGTGTCTGTTTCGATACTATCTGTTTCCGAACTCAGATGTATTTTGATATTTGATATTTGGTCCGATACTGTCTATTTCCGAACTCTGATATATTCTGGCATTTGATATTCGGTCTGACATCTCTAGTGTCTGTTTCGATACTATCTGTTTCCGAACTCAGGTGTATTTTGATATTTGATATTTGGTCCGATAGTGTCTGTCTCCGAACTCTGATATATTTTGGCATATGATATTCGGTATGACATCTCTAGTGTCTATTTCCGAACTCTGATATATTTTGGCATATGATATTCGGTCTGACATATCTAGTGTCTATTTTCGTACTCTGATATATTTTGGCATATGATATTCGGTCTGACATCTCTAGTGTCTATTTCCGAACTCTGATATATTTTGGCATATGATATTCGGTCTGACATGTCTAGTGTCTATTTCTGTACTCTGATATAATTTGACAATTGAATTTGGTCTGACCTCAATTCAGTCGAAATTGGTGTGCCTTTGAAATATTGTCTGTGAAACCTTTGTGTCTGTCTTTGTATTCAGAAGCGTTTTTGACATTCGAAACCTGGTTTGATTATCTGTTTCGTTGAAACAAATTTGGTACTTCCGAAATTTCGTTTCTCAGATATTTTTGGTTTTCGACTGATTGGTCCTTTGAGCGACCTTACTGGGCATTTGGCTCATTCCCTTATTATTTTTCCTTTCAGGTGGTTAGTAGGTGGGATTTCAGATTTGAAGGGCTAGCTGTGTGACCAAAGTTAGCTGCCTTATTTCAGAGTTAGTATTGACATTAAGTGTATTTAATTAAGACAAGTTGGTATTATTTAGGTTTCGTTTTGAACTCCGTGTTGGAGAAAAATTTTGGATTGTATAAAGGCTTTGGGCCCCTATGTCGGATATTGATGTTTCTTGGGAATTATTAGTATATGATTTGATTGAGTGTTTGGGAGTTTTATGATAAAGAGTAAAGATCTTTCTGACTCCGTTGTTATGATATTTTAAGGTTTTCTGATTTCGTTTGGGAGACTTTCGATATTGTCTCGTTTGGAATTTTAGTGTATGCTCTGATTTACCAATTTGAAGTCTTCTGATAATTATGGAATTTTATTTGATCTCTGTGTGTGTGGCATTAACGCTCCGTAAATAAAATCCGGGGCGTTACAACCATCTTCCAGGAGTCCCGTTCTTGAGAACGAAACTCATGCGTCCTTTTTCTGGGGACAGATCTTTGAAGGGTCTCAGCTCTGGCGACCCGTTTGGGGGAGGGGTTGGTACTACCTTTGACTGATGGATCCCGTCGATAGCATGATCCACTCCTGGTCATGTGATCTCCGCTCTTATCTCTTGGATCATAAGTTGGATCGACCGTTGATCTGTATTTGTGGCCGTAGCTTGATCTGGAGGTGAGACGAAGATGAGAATGGTGAGTGGACGGTGGAGCCACTGCCATGTCGAGCTTTCACTGAAGAGTGTTTACAACATCCTTCAGTTCATGGATTTCCTTTGTAAGGTTGTCAAGTGGTGTTTTGAATAGCTGACGGTTCAGACGATGGCGGAGGTCATCGTTCTTCAGAGTAGACGTTGGAGATCGGTTTCTCCGAGGTCTAGTTTATGTTTCGGGAGTAGCAGATGTTACGTTGACGTTCTGGGAATGATTCTGTGAAGAGTCATCGGAAGAAGAATGATTAGCCATGTTCCCTATAGTGGTCCTACGGATGGCGCCAATCTGTTGCAGCTAAAAACTGGATCGGGAACCACACCAGAAATCAGGCCTACAAAAGAGAACACGGAGTGACCGCCGGGTGGGGTTCCGGCGAGGGAACGCTCCGATGCTTAAGTCAGAGATGGCTAATAAGGTAGAACTCTGAAAAGCCATATTACACAATGTGTATGTGTGTGAACTTGTCGTTACCTGAGGGAGCTTGACCCCTTTATATAGTCGTAGGAGGAGGAGTCCTAGTAGGACTGGGCTTTGACCAACTCTAATCAGAATCTAATTAGGATCTTAGAGGCTCTCATGTCAATCTTGGCTGATAGAGTCAAAGTTTCTTTAGGATTCTGTCTGATGATTGATATGGTAAGTGCCATATCAATAGTGAGCCAGTACGGGTTACATATCCTAGCCGCCACGTGTCGTCCGTAGATTGGAGAAATATTTTTAGCTATATCACTCCCAAATCCCTAAATATGCTCAATCGGTACCATTCAAATTCTCCCTGCAGCCAAGTTAGGGATTCTACAGAACTGCATCATCCGAAATGAGAAGATTGTGTAGAAATGTCTTGTTATCATGAGTACCCCAGTTTTTTAAAATTGGTGCTCAATCAACTGACGGTGATGATGCCGCTACGTAGGAATTACAGTGGTGGTGATGCCAGGTTATGGTGGTGTTGGGTGGGCTGGCGACGACTGGTCTTGGGGTCGTGGATGTGAGCGTCGATGGTGATTGGAGATTGATCTGGATGCCGGCGGTCAGGGACGATGGTGCTAAACAGGTCGGTAAGTAATGACGGCCACTAGATCGGTGGTGATGGTGGTGCGTTCAATGGTGTGCAGTGGCTAGATCGATGGTTATGGGTCACTGATGTAAGTGGTGGCAGTGGCAAGACCGGTGGTGATGGCAGTGGGTCGCTGGTGTGGAAGATGAAGATCACAAGTGATTACAGTGGTGGCTTCAAGATGACAGGGAGACGGTGGCTTATATGGAGGGGGAGGAGAGAGATAGAGATAGAGAAAGAGAGTTTTAATGATTAATTAAGGAAGAAAAAAATCAAAAAAATAAATTAATTAAGGAAGATAAAAAAAATCAAACGGTTAAGATAGTGCCACGTGTTTTTGAGATGTATTTTTGTTGCCAACCTATTCTGGTCGCACCCAAAGGCCCACTGGGGTCCCATTTTCCATGACACATCCGCACAAGCAACAGTCATTTTCAACGCTCACAACCGGTCAAAGCATGCACGCTCAAGTCACGTGCACTTCTCACTTTCGTTATGTTACTTCGTCACTCAGAAGCTCATTTTCGCACGAAGCCTCATGACACTTCGCATGTCGCCCATCAGCGCACCATGGCACTTGCCCAAGGAAGTTGGCTTTGGCCTTCCCCTTGGGGTCGGCCTCGGCCTTGGCCTTCCCCTTGGGGTCGGCCTTGGCCTTCCCTTGGCGTTGGCCTTGGCCGTGCGCCGCGCCACTAACAAAGACGTGCCCCCGGCACCTTACTCACTTCATCGCGCCCATGGGCCACAATCATGTTACATGCCCCCCGGGCACCACACTCATTCACCACACCATGCTCACCTTGCCTTGGTGGTGGAACATACTTCGACCCAGTCTCCGGAGTGTACATCACTCGCGGGGATAGGCGACTCCTCCGGGACACTATCACCGCCAGGGAGCTCTTCAACTCCCCTTCTGCCAGGTAGACGGCTCCTCTGGGATGCTACCTCGGCCAGTCGGGTTAACGGCTCATTCGGGATGCTACCTTGACGCGCTCCGAGTGCTCCAGCACAAGGACTCACCCGCGGGGATAGGCAACTCCTCCGGGACACTATCTCCTCCAGGAAGCTCTTCAACTCCCCTTCCGCCAGGTAGACGGCTCCTCCGGGATGCTACCTCGGCCAGTCGGGTAGACGGCTCCTCCGGGATGCTACCTTGACATGCTCCGAGTGCTCCAGCACAAGGACTCACCCGCAGGGATAGGCGACTCCTCCGGGACACTATCTCCGCCAGGGAGCTCTTCAACTCCCCTTTTGCTAGGTAGACGGCTCCTCTGGGATGCTACCTCAGCCAGTCGGGTAGACGGCTCCTCCAGGATGCTACCTTGACATGCTCCGAGTGCTCCGGCACAAGGAGTCACCCGCGGGGATAGGCGACTCCTCCGGGACACTTTCTCTGCCAGGGAGCTCCAAGTGCTCCGGCACGAAGACTCCCCTTCTGCCAGATAGACGGCTCCTCCGGGATGCTACATCGGCCTGAGGAATAGGCGACTCCTCCGGGACACTATCTCCGCCAGGGTGCCTGCGTGACTGGCCTACGTGCTCCGGCATTGGGGGCTTGCGTCGGCACCCCTAAGGACTATGACCCCCGGGTCACTCCGAGACGAGAGCAGGTCTTCGGAGGGCATCGCGCCTAGTTCACCTGGCAGTTGGGCGTCGGGTCTTCCCCACCGCTGCCAGGCCTGTGGGACTCTACAAGGGCTTGGATTGGAGGCTAGATCAAGGGGTTCTCTGGCCACACCGACGTTGTGGGAGCCAGTCTTTCCAGACAGACAGAGCGACACTTTACGGGGCAGACCGGGTGAATATGCGATCCGACAGTCCGTGGAACACCGGCACCCGTGGACCCCCCGGTGACGTGTCATTCCCGGGAAGCGCCACGTGTCGGTTAATGACATCATCATCTCAATCTCTATAAATATAGGTCTTGAGAATTCATTCGAGACGGGACATTACAGTTGGACATTTTCAGAACATGTTCACTTTCTCACTCTAGAATCCTAGAGAGAGAAACATACAGGACCTTGACTCTGGACCTAAGCATCGGACTGTGACTGTCGTCGTGTATTCATCATGCGTTATCGCTTTCGCAGCACTACCACCCTCAAGCTTTTTCTGGGAAGCCCTTGGTCTCTGCCCTTGTTCCACCCTTGCTGTGTCTCACATCAATATACTTGGCATCTGACTCGGACTGCATTCCTTGTGGCACCTCCACCTAGGTACGAACCCACTTTCCTTGGCATCATTTTGGAGACTCCGCTGGGGAGGTGAACATCGTATTGCAGTCTACCTATCTTCCACACTCAGTCTCCATGCTTATACAACAAAAAGTTACAAGGGATACCAGCCAAGGCCTCATCCGCACCGTCCAAGAGGAGCATCATCTCGACGATCAAAAAGAAACCAGCCACAACCAACTCCAGCCTCTACCCGAGATGGATGCACCCGATGTGGCCGCAATCGTCAACGCCACAATCCAACACTTTACTCCTACCATCGCCGAGCTCCAAGACTCTCAATCTTCTCTCATGGCTGTCATCTTAGAAATGAAAAAATCAATCCAAGTCTTGACTTCACAATCACCGACTTCCCGAAGCCTTAGAGCTCTGCACCCTGTGCCCATTACTCACCCCGTGTCATCCCAAGCTCCAGGTTTGGCCCCTTCTACTCATATCCAACCTTCAGGGCCTGGGCTAGTTTTGGACACTGCTCAGGTCCCAGTGTCGCGACCACCACTGCCTTGGTCCTCCGGGCCCTCGACAGTAGGACTCGCGGCACCTCAGCCCCCGGCGCCACGCCTTGCCCTTGCTCGAAGCACTTTGGAGACTCACGAATCAATTGAGATGGAGCCTAACCCGAACATAACTAGTCGAAACCTAAACACAAGTCATTCCCCCTGCTTACTCCAGTCGACCTTTCCTGACGACCGGCCTCCAGCAGCTGACACTACCCATGTGCAAACCATTCCCTAACAAGTTGCTCACCACCACCAACCCCTCTCTACCATCGTCATCCCCTCAATGCCTCAGGTTGCACCGATTGGGGGCTCTGGTGCTCGAATCATCACGACAGGGCACAAACCCTCACATGCGTCGTACGTCACCAAGCATGACCTTGATGCCCTCCTTCACCGTCTCAAGCAGTCATCCTTACCCCACTCCCCCTCTAAGCTGTCAGGTCATGCTCCCTACTCTGGCAGCCTCGCTACCAAGCCCTGCCCTGCCAAGTACAAGCAACCATCCTTCACCTTGTTCAACGGCAAAGAGGGCAACGCCCGCGAGCACCTCACCCATTTTGCTAGCTCCCTGGAGCACTACGGGGAGGACGACACTTTGAAGCTTTGGGAATTTCACAAGTCCCTGACTGGCCTCGCCTACTCTTGGTATCATCAGATTCCTGACAGTACTATCCACTCATGGTCCGACATGGTCCAGCTCTTCCTTGACAAGTTTCACTATGAGATGGAATGTGTGACCATCCTTGACATTACCGGGATCCGCCAGAATCCCGGGGAAGACCTCAACACCTATGTTACGCGATTTCATCACAAGTGCTTGGAGTGCACTAACTTCAGCAAAGATGAAACCCTTGTACCCATTTGCATCAAGAACATGAAAGACACCTACAGGGTCTACCTTGAAAACCTCCAGCTTCGGTCCTGGGGACATCTCAAAGAAGCTGCGCGACGCACCTATGACTCGGTCGGTTCGTCAAAGACCCCAAAGCCCCAACCTCATATTGCCTTGGCCGCGACGATGGAAGCAGCCAGTAACGACGACAACAACCGCAAGCGTCAGTCCCAAGGAAGGGACGGGCGCCCTGACAAGAGAGGGCAACCAATGCCTGCCTCGGAATACCCGTGTGACTTGAAGACTGTTAGAACTCTCCTCGAGGCATGGATCGACGACAATGCCATAACCCTGCCCAATGTCGACATTGAACCTACCCCGGAAGACTTAGCCCGTCACAACTACTGCCCTTATCATCGGAAGGTCGGTCACGGCCTCAAATAGTGCAGGGGCCTCAAGTTTGTCTTCGCCGACAAGATTGCGTCCGGAGAGCTCAAACTCTAAGTACGGGACATATGACCCACCCGACCAAGCCTTGGCATGCCTTAGTGCATTTTCCACACTTGTAATTTTTTTGTTCATTTTGCAAGTTTCCATGTACGTCATACCCATGTATCAAGGCATGTTGCCTATCCTTCGTTATCAATGAAGTTACATTTTCCAGACTTAGAAAATTTTCAAGCTACATTGCTCTTGCACAAGTCTATTGACATCACCCTTCATGCCATCACCCACTATCTTGGGGGCTTTACCCCTTCCCAACCCCTTCGACCTCACATTGCAATGACTTGGTACGTGGTGCGCGGGGTGGCTCGAGCCGCGCTACTACGGTCGCATTATCATCCTTCATTTACTTTTCTTGACATTTGAAAAAAAAATTCATTTTTTTTCGCGGCCGGTCATCGATGATCACCCTCAGCTGTCTCCCTCGGCACCCTTATTTGAGCTCAACACTTAGACAAAAAAAAAATTCTTCATTTTTCACAGACAGGTCACCACCCTCAACGGCCTCCCCTTAGCATCCTTGCCCGAACTCAAAAAAAAAATTTTTGATTTGATCATGGATAATCATATTTGAAAGTCTAACAATGTGGATGAAGCTTTGGACAGAAGGCGTATAAAGAGTTTAGCAACTTTGGTAATGAGTTACACTCAATTATCAGCGAAATGTTATTAAGGACGTGTTTGAATGGCTCTATTGTGATTTTGTACGGGCGTAAATTTTTTATTTGAAGACTATAGAGTATAAATCCTTGTGGTTAATGTGAAGATTGGTTATTACTTGTGGTGTACCATTGGAGTTAAGTGTGTCAACGTTAGGCATTGTACCCAGGTTATGGTTTGATGTGTTATCATAATGGCGCAACGTGAGCCTGTCGGTATTGTATTGGTTTCAGATAATTTGAATTTTGATTGGAGTAACTTGATTCAGCGTATTTCATTTGTTAGCCAAGTATAAATACTTTGAGGAGCAGTCTAAATATATTTTGGGGTGGTGATGACAATAGAGGTTAAAAACTTAAGTTTGAATTTCGTAAAACACGTCATATGGGATGAGAAATTGCGAAGTACTTGGTACACCTCAGGCTTGAAGTTAAGCGTGTTATCCAGTTTGTGTAAAGTCTATGGTTTGGTATATTATCAGAGTAGCGCAATGGAGGCATTACGTATTGGGGATTGATTTCATTTGTTGAAATTTTGAATGCCGTAATTGTAGCTCAATCCATTTCGTAGGCTAGTTAAGCCATGCATATTTCGAAGTTAGAATTTCAGTTATAGTATGAGTAATGTTTTGACTCGTATTGAAAGGTAAGAAGCTACTTTTGATAATTAGGGATCGTTTTAAATTCCGAGGACGGAATTTTTTTAAGGAGGGGAGAATGTAACACCCCGAAAATTTTCTTTTCCATGTGCGAAATTAGTATTTTTAAATAAATAAGTTTGTGGTCTTTTGTTAAAATTAAGAAAATCGTTTAGGATTGTTTCTGAAATTTTTGGTCGAATGAAAAGTGGTTTCATTCGAATAAAAATGAAGGGAAATGGTGTTTTGGAGTTTTTGAAGTTTTCGATCGAATTAAAAGTTTTAATTCGAATCAAAACAAGTTTTTGGTTGAATGAAGATAGTCTGGCTTCGAATGAAAATGGGTTTCGCTTCGAATGAAAAGATTTTGTGTGTAAAATGGGCTACTAAAGTTTTCGATCGAATTAAAAGTTTTAATTCGACTGAAAACAAGTTTTCGGTCGAATGCAAAAACAAAAAAAATCTGAAGTTTTCAGTCGATGAACAGTAACTTTGAGTCTAATGAATAGTATTTTCGGTCGAATTAAAAGTTTTAATTCGATTTTCAGTCGAATTGAAATTATTTTTTTTTGAACCATTTTCACTTATGTTGGTTTTGGTCGACCGAAAACTATTTTCGGTCGAATGCAAACTTGATTCTTTTGTCCCATATAAATAACTTTCTTTTTCCTTTTCTAGCCTTTTGGGGTTCTCTGTTCCTTTTTCCCTTGTGGTGGGGAGAGAGAAAGAGAGAGAGAAGGCTTGGAAAGCTCTTGAGTTCTAAAGTGGTGCTTGAAAATTTGCATTCTTAAAGGCTTGATTAAGGTAAGGGTTTACTTTCGAAAATTCGAATCAGCGATGGACTAATCCCTCATGTGAGCCTTTAGTTTCTTTTTGGAAATCTGAACTTCTTCGAATTGAGTTAAATGATTTTCTTTTCCCTTTGTTTTGACCATGGTTATGAACAACTCGTTTTCAATGCTATGATTTGGGAAAATCAAATTTCGTCGAATTTGTTTGACCTCAGAATTTTGACATATTAATATTGTTTGTTTCAGTGATTTATGATCGTCATTATTTCGTGAACTCCACTTACTGTTTGACAAGTCCGTTATTTGATAATATTATTTTGAAGCCTTTGAATAGGGTTTGCCATGTCCGATATTTGATAACGGTTATTTTGAGATTTTGTTTTGGTAACTTTATGAGCCATGTCACAGTGTATGTGACTTATTTCTGACTTACCCACGTGGAGTGAAACGTGGGCTAGCTCAGGAGAGTTGAGTTAGAGATCGCGATCTTACTTTCTGAACCGGCCTCATATGTCAGGAATGACGTATGTGACCACTTTCTGAATGGCTCTCTAGTGTCTGTCTCCGTACTCAGACATATTTTGACATTTGATATTTGGTCTGCTAGTGTCTGTTTCTGTACTCAGATATATTATGGTATTTGATATTTGGTCTGACCTCTGTTCAACTGAAATCGGTGTGTCTTTGAAATATTATTTTTCAGACATATTTTGACATTTGAAATCTGGTTTGATTATCTGTTCCGTTGAAACATTTTGTGCTTCCGAAATTTCGTTTCTAAGATATTTTTGCTTTTGTTTGATTGGTCCTTTGACCGACCTTACTGGACATTTGGCTCATTCCCTTATTGTTTTTCTTTTCAGGTGAAAGGCGAATTAAATTAAATGAAAAAAAAAGGTTATGCACAACCTAACATCTTCATATGTTTTTACAAAACTTTGTCCTATAATGATGCCACATTGAGTGTGACAAATGATTTTCATGAAGCCACAAATGAGATTATGAAAAGATATATGAGAGTAAGTAATGAAATGTTGAGCAAGATGGTTGGTTTTTTGAAATTATTATGCTGACTGACTTTCCGGATGTATGAAGAAGAAAAAAAGTCCTAAATGGCCCATGTTCATGCCAAACAAAACGCGGCTCCGGTGGGGGGGACGTGAAAAAATGCACTAAACTAGCATTTAATCATTGTTGAAGAAGTTTGTTGGAAGCGTTATTTAACAATAATAAGGTGTAGTTGTAACACCTTATTATTGTTTTTCAGTTTCCACATTTTATCACCAGCACTTGTAAGCCTCACAAATTGCCATATCCAATACTACAATCACCGCATTCAATTCGAACCCACCACTACAAAAAAAAAAAAAACACCATACCGAACAACACCATTAGCCACAGACCATCACTGCCGTCGACCACAATATCCATAACATGAATCATACAGTAATCAAAACGAATACGTAAGGATGAAGTACCGAAGTATCAAAAGGAAAGCATATTTAGTGCTAGTGGGTGGGACGACCTGTGGGTAATGGTAGTTGATGTTGTCGCAGCTACCGTGATGCCACTCCAGTGACGTTGCTGCAGCAGCAGCAGCAGTTAGCCAAAAAACAGGCCAACCTCGTTGCCAATCTTCAGCCCTTACATTGCCAGGATCTGCCAAAAGAAATTAAAAATGGTTGTTCTACTGCGACTTCAAGGCTGGTGAACCATCGCCACCAAGACAGTCACTGCAACCACAGGGTCACCGCTGTCTACAACCAAAAAAAAAGAGGTCTTCTTCGATTTATTTTCTGCAAATTTTCCGTTTGTGTTTGTGGGAGTATGTTGGCAAATTGATGCTTATGGTTGCATGCATGTGGGT
This sequence comes from Escallonia rubra, assembly GCA_033065855.1. NCBI lineage: Eukaryota > Viridiplantae > Streptophyta > Magnoliopsida > Escalloniales > Escalloniaceae > Escallonia > Escallonia rubra. Next base: position 115,036 of record JAVXUO010001644.1, on the reverse strand, counting down.
GTGATTGTGAGTTGTTGACAGTGAAATACAACGATGGGAAGCCAAAAGAGGAGAAATGGAGATTCTCATGGAGAGACAAACTTTTGCATGTTTTTGGTTCTTCGTAGCTTATAATAATCCGATCCATACATGAGCACATTCTATATATAGACATCTAAACCGCAGCATAATGAAAAAAATACATTTCCTCGTCAAAGTTGGTTCATTTTTATAGAGCGACATCTTACATGTTGGGACTGTAAGTTGGGCTTTAAGGTGGATACAATAATAAGTTGGGCTTAAAGGTGAATACAATGGAGATGTTGGTGAATGAATATGATGGCGATGTTAGTGAATATGACGGAAATGTCGGTGAATGTTATGGAGATGTTGGGCTGCAACAAAAATAAGCATTCAAGCATGTCAGGTAATCTGATGGAAAAATTAAAATATAAAGTGAAAACCATATATGAGATTGAACGAACCCATACCTCAAGGTGTTCTGTGTGCAAGAAACTGCCTTCCACCGCAAGGAAAGAGAAGTTTATGAGAATAACGTGAGACTTGCATTAAAAATTTCTGTAAAATACATTATGAACGAATGACACTTTTGGCAGGTTTCAATTTTCTCAGGAAATAAGCAAACACCACATTGTACAGTATCTCTTACACGGTATATGTTGAGTTAAGCAGACAGAATAGAAAAGCGAAAAGACAACTCTCCTCAAGGTGTTCTGTGTATGCTAAGTTAAGACAACCCTCCTCACGGTATATGTTAAGTAGCCAGAAACATGAAGAAGTAGAGAGTAGAATGTACGAGAGTGAATGACCCCATACCTCAAGGTGTTTTGTGTGCCAAAAAAATGGTATAAAAAAGTAAATGGTGTAAATATGTGAAAACCATATATCCTCGGCTGAAGTGCTTTATGTTTTTACCGCAAGGTGATGAAGTGCTTCTATTTCTCTTGGTTTGTTATAGGTTTAGTTTATAGGAAGGTGATGAAGTGGTAGCTACGAAAATGGTGGTAGGGAGATCGTGAAAGTGGGAGACGTGGGTGTGGTGGAAGTTTACATGGTTAGTGTGGCCTAATAATTTGAGAGTTTTGCAAAAACTTAATATATAAAAGCCGATTTTCTCGTCAATAAACTTTTGACACATAATTAGGATGGTATAAAAATAAATCAAAAATTTTAGAAAAATGGACTGGGTGTTTGTTGGGCTAGGGCCTATGAATCGAATCCTATTATATATAGTATAGACTGGAATATGTCAAAGGAGCGAAGTGCATGAGTAACTAACTAGTATTTTTAATGAACAAGAAATAGAGTGATTCATCGTTTGAAATGACCAAAAAGTACCACCAAAATAACAACCAGCCAAACACCTGAAATTTGCGATGAAACCACTTTCTAATCCCCACGTAACCACTTTCTAAACTCTCATTAAAACTTCATAATTTTCAAACGAAGTTGAGAAAAGTAATGTCCACCTGGTTTCCGTTTCTCTTCGGAGAAATGCTGCCGGACAGCACCTCCTCCTCAACCGCCGTCGTCCGCCGCATAATCACAACCGTTCTCTTCTTCGCCACCGTCTCCCTCTCCTGCTTCGTGCTCTACAGAGCCTCCAACTCCGTGGGACTTCGATTCCTTAACTCCTTCGAACCTTCCCCCCCTTCCTTCACTTACGTCACTTCTCCCGTCCACGAAGAAGCTGCTCAGGTATGTCACTATGACTGAAATTTCCTGTCTTGTGACACCTAATTTGGAAGCTGTAGTGGAAATGATAACTTTTCACTGCCTCTGATCACTAATTTTAGAACTGTTTGAGCAATTTGTGTTCATTTGGAGCTTCATGTCGGTCGGATTTTTATCATGTGATGATGTGCGCACATGCGCCTGTGTGGATATTTGTGTAGATAAATATGCATATATACTACACTTTATATGTTAACTATTCACTGCCCCATGTGGGCTGTATGTCATGGGATGGTTGAAGGATCGTTTTCCTCACTAAAGAACTTGGGGTTGAATCTTTTGCACAAGGTGTACTTCAGCCTCCATCGATATTTATATATGCAGACAAGCACTCACACACGCGGACAGACATATACGTGGAGATCGAGAGGCAAATCAAATCAAGCTGCACCACCACCAAGTACTCAAATAAACAGACTGCATTTGCACTATTATAAAGGAGGGATCGGATATCCAACCGGAAGAATCTAACCCTAGACCTTGCGCAAAGAGAGTTCATATACTATGTTAAGTAATCATCTGCTCTAAAAGCTTAAGCTGTTTGAGATTGGGCCCGACATTGGTATCGAAAGCGTGAGCTTTTGGTGTATGTACAAATGAGCGTGTTTGTCCTTTATGTTACACCGGGCATACGTTTGGGCAAAACATGAAATTAAGCTACTCTGCAGCTGAATTAAGACCATTTCAGTTTCTCCCCTCTTTTCATGATGAAAATTTGTGTCGTATTGACCATAATAATCGGCTAGATAGATTTATTAAACAACATATGAACTGTCGTTGGCACAATGAAAATGTATATAGCTACTAGCTATGCGTGTATGGCTATTTATTTATTAACTTTTCGAAGAACTATGAAAACGAAATATAGTGCTCGTGTGCCACTCTTTCCCTCAAGTGTTCTAGGACAAAAAAGAAAGAAAAGTAGACATTTATAAGTTGCTAAATATAATGCACAAGTTGAAGCTGGTGCACACCTTATGTGATTCTATATATATATCGACCCTAATATACAATGTAACATGACCGTCAACTTTAAGCATGTTTATCTATATGTTATATGTTCCAATATCCGTAGGTAGAATGCCTCATTATTCTCATATAAATAACGCAGAACGGTGACACCGCATTCTTCTTCTTCTTTGCTTCTTCTCGATACAGTTGCTGGCTGGTGTCGCCAGGGCTCATTTCTACTTAGCCTTAGTGATGAAGTGTTGACTCTACACTGGGCCATGGAGTACTCTATAATCTATACACATGGCTTTACGCGCGTAGATCCAAACGAATCATGATGCTTCCTTGGATCTAACTTCATATGAGAGAACTTTTGGGGTTCCTCCATATTCCAAGTTATAAATTGTGTGCAGTGGGATAAACTTTATTGTCAACCAAATGCGCTTAAGCGTCTGTTTGAAAAGCATGGCCCAACTGACCTGCAGTGGAAGTACGCGTAGCATTGTGTTATCCTATGCATAACCCTGACTTGTGATATATTGTTGAAAAACTGGAGGGAAGCTGTTTAGGAATGCTAGTGCCTATCTAGATGCTCTTTTCTTATTCTGTAGAATAATGTTTTGCATATTTTCTCTTACTAATTGTTGACTTCTTGTTGCTATTGTAGGACAGTGATGAAAATAGGCTTGATAGAGTTTTGAAGGATGCGTCTATGCAAGACAGAACAGTAATTATAACAACCTTGAATGAAGCGTGGGCAGCTCCAAATTCAATTGTTGATCTCTTTCTGGAGAGCTTTAGAATTGGAGATCATACCAGTAGACTTCTGAATCACTTGGTGATTATTGCTCTGGATGGAAAGACATTTTCGCATTGTATGGTTGTACATACCCATTGCTTTGCCCTTGTCACCAAAGGGGTTGATTTCTCTCAGGAAGCCTATTTTATGACCCCCGATTACTTGAAGATGATGTGGAGAAGGATCGATTTCTTGCGGTCCGTTCTTGAAATGGGATATAACTTTGTTTTCACGGTATTCTCTCTCTCTCTCTCTCACTCACTCATTCATGCACAAAAATGATTTTGCGAACTGAACCAAGTTCCTAAAAGCCACTTTGAGTTGTGGTATTGTGTCTCTCTTTCATGCACAAAAGCGATCATCAAACATTTCTGATTCTTTTCAAACTCTTGCAACTTGACATCAAGGTTGTTATTCTCGATACAATACTATGTTTTTGGGTTCTGATGGGGAGCCTTACAGGAAATGCGTTTTATGGCCTCTTACTGCAATCTACTTGACATTCTGACCTGTTTGTACAATGTATTATCGATTTAAACTAAGACTCAGGGGGCAATACTATCCCTTATGTGCCTCACTTCGCTCTGCGGAGGTTAACTGTGTTAGTGTACGGCATATGTGTTTCTCTATGAGAGAAGAACCACTTTTTTTATTATTATTATTATTTTTCCGTTTTGCAATCTGATACCCTAGTAAAGCAAAGAACATGGAACAAAAGATACTCTTGAATAAATGGTTAGAGAAGGGAAACTACTTTGTGGAAAAAGTTTAATCATAGTTGCCAAATATAGGTGAAGGGATGCTTCCAGTCATGTCAATGAAGTCAGCACATAGTGATCTCCTTTGTTGGCAAATTATGATCATGAGTAGGTGTTGTTATATGACTGGGGATAATTAAGGTATGATAAGCTGCGTAAAAAATTCAAAGAAGTAACAATTGGGGAGAGTATCTTGTATGGTGAATTTGCTGAAAGGGGGTGTGGACCTTAGAAAATTCAAGAAGGAAATTGCAATTAAGGAAATGGATGAAGAAGTATGTTCCTGAGCAAGCCACTTCGAAGAAGCTATCTTGAAGATAGTATTTTCCTGTATTAAGGAAAATTATCACCTGGATAGAATGCCAAATAGCTAGAGAATTAAAGATTGCACTTCAACATCGAACCCACCGCCACACTCACCGTGGCGACCACCCCTTTCCACGGTCTCACATAGACACGCACAGATGTTTCTCCAACCCTGTTACGCGCAAACACATCACCCACCACGTTCCCCGGCCACCGGCCCCTTCTCTGGCAACTGCCCCCTTTTCCCGCCCCACAGAGATACACACACCAGACTGAGCCCTAATTTCCCCTCGAAAACACACCCCCTTCTAAGATTTGACCATTTTGCCCTGGCTAGTTTGGGGTTTATTTATGCAGATCCTAGTTATAGGTTTGCAGGAAGTGCCATATGTTCATGTAAAAAGATCTTTTTGGGTAGGTTGGAGTGTTAACCTGCAAACGTGTCATATGTTGGGGTATATTAAGTCAATGAACCCTTATTTTTATTACTTCGTGAATGACAATGAATTGCTTAAGAAACACTGCTTGACGTAATGCCGATGGGCTGCCGGAATAGCCATCAAAATCACGTAAGCTGCTTCGGTGGCAGTGAGTTTGTAATACATCTTCATGCTTTATCTTTTGTAATCGGACCTATTAAACCTTTCATACATTTGACTTCTTGAATTTGTGTAAGCCTTCACAATTTTAGCGGTGTATGTGTTGAAGAAGGTACTATTTGAAAATTGTTTTATGATGAATTTGGTGAAGGGGTTTGTGGACTTCAGAAATTTCAAGAAGGAATTGGAAATAAGAAAATGGATGAAGAAGAATGTTGTCGGGCAAGGTACTTCTAGAAGGCTATCTTAAAGAATATTTTCCCTGGTGCTAATGGACTCAAGGAAAATCTATCCTGAGGATACCCTTATCACTAGAGAACTGCAGATTGCTAAGGACTCACTTAGGAGTAGAATACCAAACGCTTTAGAATAATTTTAGAAAGTTTGAGAGAGAGAGAAGAACTTGAATTGCAATTGTACTCAAATGAAGTTTGTAACTTCATTTTTAGAGGCCATGCTTCTGCACCCTTTCATGAGGAGACACGTTTCTTCATGAATATGGATGTTTAATTGGGGATAACTGCTCAAGTATAAAGTCTAGGGTAATATACCGTTGGACTGATCACGAACGAACGGGTGCAACCGATTCTTGTTACAACCAATCACCGCTAAAAGTTTAAACTTACAAATACACTTTAATAGCTCAAAACTTCACTAGGAGTATTACTTCAGCACCCAATTATTTAGTTCTAACACATGAATGTCTAATTATTTATATAGTCAGCACCTCCGTCCAAATAATTAAGAGAACTACAAGATTGACTCTTTTACCCTGATAAACTTAGAATGCTTCAGATCATTAGTATCTCGTTATACTACTAAACATGAAAGTCAACTCTCTAGATATTTTTTATGAAGTCTAAGAGAGGTGCAACAAGGGTTGACCCAAAGAATCCATATTCGGGCTGGTTCCGTTTTAACGCAGCATTTGGATGTTCCGTAATCTTGACAAAAAGCCCCAAGTTCTCATATAGCATTGCCATAAACGGAATGGATCCATCTTGGGAATTTTTAGGGCCATTTCTCTGCTGATTTAGTACACATTTTTTTTGCTGTTCTTATCAGGAAAAAGATTGTGAAATCTGGCTGCTAATTTTTTGCTTAAGCAGTTTTGCACCTGTTGAAATGCTCGATGATTTCAGTTTGCTGAACTGATGCAGACAAATCCCTTCAATCGAGGCCTCTAGTATCTTTATGTCTGCTCTAGTTGTCCTATATAAGTCATGCACTACTTTTGTTCTAGGCAATTGAAGATAATAAGAAATGTAAGTACTAATTTGATTTGTGATGCATCATCTTCTCTCGAGTGTGATGCTGAAAAACCCTAGGTGCGATGCCTTGCTATTTTCTTTTATGTGTGATACCAAAAAACCCTTGGTGTGATACCTATTTCTCCCAACCATGATTCGTTGTTAAACCATAAATCGTTATAATCAGGCCCAAATGTAGTCCTACGCACTGCATGCTGCGTCAGTTTTCCATTTTCTTCCTTCACCACCTTCTTCATCATTGTACCCCTCAGCTGCCTCCAGCATACCTATACAACTGACTTGAGCAAACCACCACACCTCTTTTGATATCATCCGCATCAGGTTCAATCTTCCACCTTTATCTAAAACACCATCAATACCCCCATTCGTGGCATCACCATCATCACCCCTCGCGCCAACTGCCACTACCACCAAAAACGATAAATCGTACCTTGCCTGTCAGATGACTGATCAATTTCCATACAGTTAGCGAGAGCTGAAGTACCTTCCTTGGGAGATCTATGAGCAGCAATGAAATGATGAGGGATATAGACTTACTACTTATTAGACATTTTTTTATTAAATTATTAGATATACATTAGTGTATATGCCAGGTTCGTGCTAATAGCATTTAAACTGGTAAATCAGAATGTCAAAGTTATCCTGGCGAGAGGTGGATAAGAATACAACATCGCTGGCACTATAATGTATTTGGTGGAATCTTGATAAAGGGTTTTTGTTATATAGTGCCTGCAGAGTTTGGCTCATCTTTACAGTTGGTAGAGGAAGCTAGTGTCCAAGCAGCTGCCGACCTAAGGCGGAGAAGTATGATGGATTGCAAACCTGGTCTGTAACATGGTATCTAATGATTGTTATTGCGCTTCTCTAGTGGACATCGGTCCTTGGATGCCCACACGTGGCATACATGGCGGTAATAGCAGTTAGACGAGGGCTTCATAGGCAACTGAATATAGATGGACATTTTGCCTCCTTTTCTACTTAAAATTGTACAGAGAAGTAAATATGATTCAGTTCTGGCCTCTTCCCTTTTTTCCGACCCTGTTCTATCATGTTTTTCTGTCCGCATAATTAAACCTCCTCCTGCTTGCATCTTCGACTTGTTGAGAGAATGCTCTTTCAAATGAAAGGTGCTTGAGAATATATGTAACTGTGGCTTTTGTTTTAACTGAATAATGTTTTCTGTACCCATTACTTCTACTCTCGCCATGGCTTTTGGAGAAGGAGCCTACTGTGGAAGAGGGAAAGAGGGGATGAAATCAAAGCTAGTTCACAGCTACTGTGAAGAGGGAATTGATTCACCACACTAGAAAGGTTAGTTGGATAAGCAGCAGAGCCAAGATTAACATTCGGCTGAGCCGGCTTTCACGAGTGTGGGGAAAAAGGATCATACTTAATACGGGCAAAACCTTATAGGACCATACCTTCAGCGCCCTTTTTTCTTGTTTCGAAGTCAAGCCATGCATTTGTTCCTTATCAGGTCCCAGTAAAGTACAATTTTTGAGTTCTGCTCCTGATTGAGACCTGATGGTTTTGGCGAAAACTGAGTTGGTTGTACCAAGGTGAAAAAACTATAGGTTTTATCGATGTTTTTAAGTGTTGCAATTCTTACTGGTGCTGGTACATGTATGACTTTTTCGAACCCTTTTCTCCTTTTTGACTTCCATTTCTAGATACTCTATTCACAAGATAATAATTAAGTGTATGTTGCGGGTCATGGTAATGGCGTGTAAAGTTCTATTAAATTTGAAAACGATCCACTATATGGCTGCTATATATGCCTCGTTATGTGTAATACCCATGTTTAGCATGTTAACAAGCATAGAAGGACTAACTTATGCAATATTTTAATGTGAAAAATCACTTTCTGCTTGATGTATGGCTCGGGGACTATTTTAGCATGAAAATATCTACAATTTTGACATTCCTAACCACAATTAGACAAAGAAAAGAAAAAATAATCACGATGAAGTTCCTTCAGCAAGGGCTTGTTCCATTACTCTTTGCAGCATGTACTTCCGATAACTTCCAATATTACCTGATTATGCACACATGATATAGCCTGTATAATTGGGCCACTTCAGGGGCTTAACCCGTCACCCTCCACCTCCCCCTGGTCCATGTGGAGCCGCTATCGTTAAATCAACTGAGTACTTGTTTGTCCCTTCGAGCTTACTTCCAAACCCTGTTTCATTAGCGATGAGGCGTGTTGACTTGGGCTAGGTGTTATGGCTGCATCTCAAAATCTAGTGTTGCAAGTTTATCACTCACTCCCTTGTGCTGTTGTGACCTCTCAGCTTTGCTGTTTTTAAGAGAAACTCTCTAATGGTTTGCCTTTCCCCTTCGATTTTCGATCAAAAAGGTGCAGGGAGATACTTAGGTGACTAGTGAAAGAAGATGAACCAATTAAGAAGTGGGTGAAGTTAACATTTGTAATAACTATAGTCCTTTTAATTTCTCTCTCAATTAGTAGCGAGGTTTTGTTTGCTTTCCAGTTTTTGTGCTATGAAAAAGAAAAATGTACGTCTTTTTCTTTTCGCTCCCAGAAAATTGTATGTTGAGAACAAACTTTTTAGCTATTGAATCTATATTCACTACCATTCAAAACATGGAGGTATTTGCATCCCACTTTTGTTTACCATTGTATGTCCTATTCAATTCTGGCTAAATTTGCAGAAAACATAGTCAATGCTCTTGGTGGTTTTCCTTCTCCAGGATGCTGATATCATGTGGTTCAGGGACCCGTTTCCACGCTTTTATACTGATGCAGATTTCCAGATTGCATGTGACCGTTATTATGGCAACCCGGTTGATTTGGTGAATAATATACCCAATGGAGGGTTCAATTTTGTGAAGTCCAATAACCGGTCAATAGCATTTTACGAGTTTTGGTACTCATCGCGCAACACATATCCTGGATTACATGATCAAGATGTCCTTAATAAAATTAAAAATGATTCTTTCATCACGAAAATTGGGCTGAAGATGAAATTTCTAAATACTGTTTACTTTGGTGGGTTTTGTGAACCAAGCAAAGATTTTAATCAAGTTTGTACTATGCATGCAAATTGTTGCTATGGGCTGGACAGCAAACTTCAAGATCTTAGAATCATGCTTCAGGATTGGAAGCAGTTCATGTCATTGCCCCCATATCTGAAGAGATCATCAATGCCATCTTGGAGGGTTCCCAAGAACTGCAGGTTAGTTGGCTTCTTTTCATAATGTGGTGGGTTAACCCGTTCAAGTTCCAAAATTTACTCCACGTGTCACACAGTGAAAATTTATTTTATATACATATGTATGTATATATTTTCAATTTTTTTAAGTTTGATTTTCTTATAACTTGATATCATTCTCCAAAGAATGATTAGATGCTCCAATGGTATTCAATTGTTCCACAAAAACATTACAAAAGATTTACGTGTCTGTTTGTTTATATGTTATTTGATTTTCTCTTTTGTGGTTGTTGCAGTCTTGCTTCGCTCCGACACTATGATCAGCCAGGGAAGCATGTGCTGCAAGGATAGATAGATCCTAGGTCAACTGTGTACATAATTCTTTCTTAGAAGCCCTAGAGAGGTCCTCTATGGAAACTTTTAAAGAGTTGCATACACCTTGAGAGCATTGAATAATAACATGTTGGGAAGCTTGGTCTTAAATCTCATTGTTACTATACATACTCTAATGATCATCCGTGAACCTCCAGTGCGGATTAGGGAGAGAGAGGGGAAAATGCACTGCTGAAGTTTCCATGTGTTGGTGCTAAAATCTAGCATCTGTCGACACGTGTCATCTTGGTTGTTGTTGGGGGGGGTGTATGGAATACCAGATACACTAACACGCTTTCATATTTTCGCACGCACTTTCTCAAATCTCTCTTACCCGTTCAATTTGGGCATTGGAGTGTTCTGCCAGATCCCCTACGCCATTCACCCTATTGCTGTCTTGCAGGTGCCTTAACCTAACCTCATATATCTGATTCAGTCTTTTTGTATTAACACCACAACATTTGGGCCATTTGCGGGACCGACAAGTGATCTCATGGCACCCTAGGAAACTTCCAAACATCACTGCAACTGTTTTCTCTGAGCGCGGTTTGATAATGCTAAGGATATCGTTGTTGTCATTGTTGTTGTTTGGGAGAGAGACATGGTGATGATTAACCCTCAAGCAGCGAAGGCGCTATTACACACAAGCAACTTCCGTAACAAGGCACTTGGGGCGGTCAATCTGCCGATACGAAAGGGCCATATATGTCCACCAACAATCAGTTGGCTGTTAACCAGAGCATATAGTGGTGGACATGCATGCTTTCATCAAGATGCAACGTACAACCTTGAGCATCGGCTAGGCTTTTGCCAAGGCTACCCCCGCCAAGGCCGCAAATCACCTTGTCAGGCTTCACTTTGTTGGACCACTTGCTATGGATTCGACTTCTGAGCAGGTGGTGCAGTGTCCCCGTCGTGATGCTATGTCGTCCTTAGAAACCCTAGCAGCACATGAGCGAGCACTTTTAGGACAACTCTCCCTAGTCGAGGCCGAGCATACCAGTCATCAAAATGACCTCGTGATGGTAGGTGATGGGAGAATACTCGACACTCGTCGTCGCAAGTCTAGATCAAATGACGACGAGATTGAGGCATCCTTGATATATGGACGAGGTACTAATAATGTCTCGGAACCCAGTTCTTGGACCAACACAGAACGCCGTGAACAAAAGTTCGAGGAGATAATTTAACTCATCCACGCATTGGCACTATGATCAATCGAACAACTTTGACCTGGCAAGACCCCTCCTCCATGAAACAATTTTGCAACATTTTCCCACAGTTGGGTTCAAGATGCCTACTTGTGACACGTATGATAACACTACTGACCAACGTGATCATGTTCACGCCTTTGACGTTGCTTCCTAATCAACTTTGAAAGTTCCGTCGAAAACGTCTTCTTCTGCAAGGCATACGAAATTATGAGACTTGGCAAGGATCTCCTAAGCCGGTGAATTATACATTTTATGGGTTGTTAGGCAACGCAATTAAACAATCACCTTGTCACCATAGATGTGACGCACCACCTTCAAAAAATTACATGCTCGGGATGGCCTAAGAAAAAAGTCAGTCGCCATCTTATGCTAATTATTGAAGGAAAAAAAAACCCTAAAATGACTCTTAATTAGGCCCCGTTTGACACTCTTTTTTTTTCCAGTTTTAGAAATTAGAAAAAAAAGCGCGTTTGGTAACCAAATTTTTTTTCTTTTCCAGTTTTTAAACTGAAGAAGGAAAAAAAACTCCAAAAATGAGTTCTTTTTTTTTCACTTTTGGTTTTTTCTTTTTGAGACCACCACCACCGGCAGCCACCTCAGACGACTGCCGGCGGCGGCTAGCCGACAGTCGGCGGAGGTTGCCACCGGCGACTGCCGGCAGTCATCAGCCACCGCAGACCACTACTACGCCCCACCACCGCCATCGCAAACCACCACAAAAAAAAACTCAAAAAAAAACTGGGTTATCAAACACCAAAAAAAAATAATTAACTGCTCTTTAATTTTTATTTTTTTTTTGGAAACTGAAAACCAAAAAAAAAGTTTTGTCAAACTTAACCATAAAAAATCTAATCAAACAAAATAGAGATGATGGGTTCAGGAACTAAGTTATACAACGGAAAGGTATTAGGCACCCACTATAACCTAATGCGTCTCTACTGCATTTTTAACAATTTTGGGCCGTTATATTAAACAATGTGCACAAAAAAAGCTCTAAACTGTCCTAAAATTCGGTTTGAACCCAACATCGGGAGTCGAGTGGCCTACCTACCTGGTGGGACAAACTGGGATCTAAACCACATGGTTCTAATCGAACTTATGGGAGGCAACCTAGATCTCAGTCTTTATTTCTTAAATGGACTCAACTTCTTTGAGTCGAAAGGGATTAAAAATCTATTTGACCACACTTCTAGCTCTCTAGAATTCTAAATGAGGTGAAATTGAAGATTTTGATTTTAATTTTTATACTTTTATGCTTATTCAACGGGGATCCAGTCGTGGGGTAGAGAGACAATTTAAGACTCTTCTTATCTAGACTTTACCCTTAGAAATGAAATGAAATAAAATGAAAAGACAAATACCTCGAGGTTTGGCTTGCTTGGACTGCTCGACACGAGATTGGAATGGATCCATGATGCGAATAAATTGGCCAAGGGGTCGTGGGAGAAGGGAAATCTCTCTCTCTCTCTCTGTAGAATTTCTCCACCTAAGAATTGTTTGGAATTAAAGTTCAAAAGTCCTCCTTTTATGAAGCCCGGCGAATATGTCTATAGGGGTTTGGGGGCTAATAAAATGGTAAAACTGACTTTTTTTTTGTACATATCTTTCTTCCAAAGAATAAAATCATAATCAAATCAAAAAGGTAAAAAAAAGTTAACTTACCTGCTGGTCTTACCCAATTAAAAGCTTTATCGGCCGATTTATTTGAAAATTGGCTGATTTTACCCCTCAACCACCATTTTGGAGGGTTAATTACCCAAATTCAGTTAAAAGATCCTAAAACCATAGGGGATATACCATATGTGGAATTAATCGGAATCAATCCTAAGTCAATCTCTACACCAAGGATCAATCCTAATTTCAAGAATCATATCACAACCTGAATCAAGCCAAAACCTTTTTAATTTAACCTAGGATAAACTCAACTAACTAGACCAACTAATCATACTAGTTTAACCAACTGGACTGGACTTTAACCACACTGCTTGTTGGACTGGATTCAATTTATTTAATTAAACTTATTGTTCGTTATTAGGCTTAGCCCAAGTAATAATAACATAAACAAAAATATGTCCTAATAAATATGAGCAACCCAATTATAAAATAAACTACAAAAAGAGGGTGTCTTCAAAGCCCCTTGGTGATCACTAAAAACAACGCCTTTTTTGTAGTGTAAATAAGGAAAGACCGCAAAAAAACATACGACTGACACAAGAACTCACACAAAGATATGTGGTTGGACCTTTGTAAGGCTTTTTACGTAACCTTGGAAGAGGAATCAGACCAACGTAGTTCAGTGGGTGGGAATGTCACACGAAGTTGGAGCCAGCAACACGTGGAAGCGGTTGGTTGTCGAGTAACATTGGAAGGTAATTGGTATTGAACTTTATTTGGAGCCGGAGCAACAACACGTGAAAGTGGCTGGTCGCCAGACAAATGGCACATTCCTTGAAGCCAGAGCCAATAGTTACAATAATCGATGGCCTAAGAATAATGAAAAGGAACTCATGTCTAAGAGTCAAAGCCAACAGTAACAACTATCAGCCACTTAGGCATAATGGCGCACCCCCTAGAGGTCGGAGCCAATATCAATAATGATTGTTTGTCTAGGATATTGAAAATAAAGCATATTTAAATGTCAAAGCCACCAAATTAACTGTGAAAGTCGTCTAAATATACTGTAAATCAACTTTGCCTGGTGCTGGAGCCACCAAATTGATTGTGATGGTTGCCAGACAAGGTACGCGTGCTAGATGTCAAAGCTACCAAATCGATTGTGATGGTTGTCTAGGAGTAAGGAAATCAAGTTTGCCTATTGTAGCAGCCATTAAATAGGTTCTGATGGTCGTGTAAGAGAACAAAAATCACCTTTGCCCGGTGTCAAAGCCATTAAATCGATTGTCATGGTTGCTAGAAAAAGTATGCCCTCCTAGATACCGGAGCCAACAACTGGATTGTGATGGTCGTTTAGGAGTATGGAAATCAACTTTGCCTTGTGGCGGGCCACCATATTGGTTATGATGGTCACTAGACAAAGTACACACTCCTAGATGTTTGAGCCACTGAAATTGATTTTAATGGTTGTCTAGGAGTACGTAGAACCTAGGGCCTAAGAACGGGAGCCAACAGTAACAACGGTTAGGCGAATGAAGGGATCAATGTGACTAGAGGCTGGAGCTAACGGTGACAACGATTTGTCATCTAGGCATGTTGAAAGCTTATGATCAAGAACTGAAGCCAACAGCTCAATCATGGTGGTCGTTTAGCTATAATGGAGGGAGTATATCTAGAAGCCCAAGCCAACAGATCAACCGTATTGATCGTCTAGACATGCTAGAAATGGTGAACCTAAAAGCTAGAACCAAAAATGCATGAAAGTGGATGGTCCCTTAGGAGTCAGAGCCAACAACAATGAAAGCGGTTAATCGCCTAGATAAAAGGAGGATAGCTGGGAGGAAGTCACTCAAAGCCGAAGCTAACAATGCCCAAGGGTAGTTGGTCAATGAGTGATGGAGTAAGAGAGGATTACTCTCTTCTAGAGTCAAGAAGGGTACCAATATGACTCGAAAGTTACGAATTGAATCACTCAATACGAGAGCCAACAATGTCGAACGACAGTGGTGCAAGATATGTTAACTCGTCTTCGAAGGTTGATTAGGATAAGAATGTGACAAAAAAGTCACGTAGTGAATGGATGGAATAAACTCTAGACTAAAGTTGATAGCAAGATTATTGTTGCTTCTGGTAAGGTCTGGATGTGGTACTCAACTTACACAGCACATATCCATAAACTGAGCAACAGATTTGTATGTGTCATCAAATAGATGATGTTCACATATGAAGAAAGCAGAAAACATGATAAGATGATTATAAGGAAAGATAGGTAGTGGTGTTAATAAAGAAATCCGACAACCACAAAGTGACTCACTAAAATGGGCAAAATTTTGAAAAATGACCCCAGAATAAGGAAAATTATCATATTACATAAGCACGCAAAATCCAAGCATATAAGCGCACAACATCTGAGAGGCGCACAGGGCATGAGAAACTAGAGCACATACGCATGAAAAATTGAAGCATGCAAGAGCACAAAAATCTAAAAATTGCGCATGCAACTAATCTTGAAAGTTGGTGATCAAACAAGCATGCGAAACCAGTGTAATAAAAAGCGCACCTAGGCGCAAGGCGCACCACATGCGCCTCGCCTAGGCCTAGGTGGAGCGCGTTCATTAAGGCGCGCGCCTAATGCGCCTGGGAGGCAAGGCGCTACGCGGTGAGGGAGGCGCACACTAAGGCACAAGAACAGCCAGCTGTTGGATATGTTGTCATGGTTTTATGGGGAAAATCCTCTGATTCTAGGCTTTGAACGAAAATTTTGGTTTTCGACGAAGATATAGAATCTCCGTCTCCAGCCTGAAAGAAAATCGTGGGAAGAAAAGGGGCAATATCAATAGAAGAACCGTCCATTCTCTTCCATTTTTTCTGTTTCTTTCATTTTTTTTCTTTCAGTAAACCTAATTCTAAAATCCCCAAGTCAGAAACCCAATTTCAAGATTCACGAATCAACCCATCATTCCCGAATTCTCAATCTCAACGACTCAACCCATCATTCCCGAATCCCGATCCTGTGCCTTGCTCCGGTTGCCGCCGGCCACTCCAGAGTCCAGTCGCTGCTGCCGCTACTACAGCTGCCGACGCCAACACTGTCTTTGTCGCTGCTCCACTCGGCTACTCTACGCCTCCACTCCACGTCTTCAGCCCACTGTTTTGTCTCTCTCTCTCTCTCTCTCTCAAGTGTATATCTACACCTCCACTCCTCCAATTTATTATGTTGTTGTTTACTGAAAATATAAAATCAGCCTCCAAAATAATACACAGCAAAAGAATCTCTATATTTTTAGGCCTACTTCACGGAAAATAACAAGCTGCGGAAATGTTATGGAGCTTCATGTTTTGAATTTTTTTGTACGTAATTTTATTGTTTTAATGCACTATTATGTATTTATTTTAATATTGCGCCTTGCTTCGAAAAGGCGCGCGCCTACGCCTTGCGCCTAGGCTCCAGGGACCTTTTGCGCCTTAGGTGTGCCTGCGCCTTTAATAACACTGTGCGAAACACACAAGTAAGCAAAACCTGCAAAACTAGATTATGCATGCATGTAAGACACATAGGCATATAAGCACGTAAAGCATATAAAGATTGGCCACATTTCTCGAAAGTATAACATATCTTAGATGACAATCAAGGCAATGTGATTTCTAGTTACTCCTGGATGGGACGCACAAAAAATTTTGTAGATGTGTCAACTGGACTGGAACTGGGACTAGAACTAGACTAAGACCGGAGATGGATTACAATTAGAACTGGGACCGGATTAGACTAAGATTGGAACCTAGACTGAGACTGATCTAGAATTGGAGTGAGACTGGAACTAGGACTGAAATTCATAATGAACTTTGGACTAGGACTGGAACAGAGTTAGGCCGAGACGGCACATGAGCTGGATCGTACGTGATAGCTGCTTAGCAACCTAAATTGCAGGCTTATATTCTTCGAACATAGATTTGGGATAAACTTGGGAGTGGATAGAGGAAGGTACACAATACCTGTATGCCAACCTAGATTGAGGGTTTCTGCCCTCGCTTATAGATCTGGATTTAGATTAAAAATAGAAGTGGATGGGTACCGAACAGAGGAAGGTACGGGATATCTGCGTGCCAACCTGGATTTAGGATTTTTACCCTCAGAAAAGTATTTGGGCCGAGACTTAGATTGAAACTAGAAAGAAGACTGCACGTGACTTCCATGTACTAACTTGGATCGGAGAATGGCTGCACCGAACGAAGGTTGCCTCATACCCTAATTTGATAGGGTTCAGGCCATATATAGTTCAAACTGGACCCAAAAAGAATATTGTACATGACTTTCGCAAACGAGCTTGAATTGAGTGTTAAATACCCTCGGCCTTAAACATGGATTGGATAATGATTGGTGAATGGCTAGAAAGATAAGTCGATTCTCTTCCAAAGTCAAGAAGGATAGAAGCATAACAAAAGTCACAACCAAATTCCCTTTTTTCTTGCTTTTCTTTATTCATTTTTCTTATTTTCCATTATCTTTCTTTTCAATTCTTATCTTTCATAATTCTCTTTATTATTGAAGACTAAAGGGCAGGAAGTATAATCTTAGGATCAAGGCTTAGACGAATAAAAGCCATACACTATCTTCCAGAGTCATGGACTGGATAATGATAGGTGAATGGCTGGAAAGGTAAGTCGACTCTCTTCCAGAGTCAAGAAGGATAGGAGCATGAAAAAAGTCACAACCAAAATCCCTTTTTTCTTGCTTTTCTTTATTCATTTTTCTTATTTTCCATTTTCTTTCTTTTCAATTCTTATATTTCATAATTTTCTTTATTGTTGAAGACTAAAGGGCAGGAAGTAGAATCTTAGGATCTAGGCTTAGACGAATAAAGACAGACACTATCATGCTGTCAGGAGAAAAGAAATCACATGGAGCCCCTAGAGAGAAGTACATGTATTAATACTAATAATGCAATAATTAAGCAAACGAAAACAAATACTATCCACATTGTTAGGAGAAGGGATAAGAAGGAGCCTCTAGACAAAATCCATGCAGACGAAACTAACAGGATAACGGACCTGGTAAACAAAGATGTACATTATCCTGACTGTCATGAGAGAGGAATCACAGAGAGCCCTTAGACAAAAAGAGCATTTAGGGTTGCTGGGACAGACACTATTCGGACTATCATGAAATGGGACTAGGCAAAATGTACACCAAAAAAACTAATAATGCAATGAGCCAGAGGTAGACGGGCACTATCCTGACTTTCATGAGAAGGGACTCACATGATGCCCTTAGATAAAATGCATGGAGATCAAACTGACCATGCAATGGACCAGATCAAAGAAAGACGAATGCTATCAAGACTGTTGTGAGAGGAGAATCACAGGAAGACCTCTAGATAAAATACATCCAGACGTTGCCAACCACGTAAATGAACCGGCTGAACAAAATACAGACACTATCATGAATGTCGTGAGAGGAGAATCATATGGAGCCTCAAAAATAAAAATGCATGCAGACGATCTAACCATGTGATAGACTGCGTGAGCACAAGACATGCGCTATCACAACTGTCGTGAATGGGAACGACTTGGAGCCCCTACATAAAAAATAATAAATAAAAATACATAAACATCACCCTAACTATGCACACATGCATAAGAGCACAAGATCATACACTTGAACAAAATCTTTGCCTCAAGGTGTATGAGCTGGCTTACTAGGAGATTGATTCACTCCCGTATGGGCCGGTGAGCTTAATAAATATGCCAGAACTTTTCATAGATAAGGATTTCCACTTAATATTGGGATTAGTTTTTTGAGAAAAGATCAACTCACTTCTGTTAACCCATAAACCAACAGCATAAGTCAAGGAGGATTACCAGACTTCCAAAATTATGTTATGCTCTTAGGCACTTATTACCAACAAGTTTGAACTCATCCTTGCCCAATAGCCATTCAAGAGTTTGCCTTCTATACAGGTTCATGAAGACATGTAACAAGTAGCATGCTAAGTCTGGAGGGCTAACTTTGAAGAGAATCATTTCTGATCCAGCCAACTTGAGTCTTATCCATCCTACAAGAAATATTCTGGTCTTACCTCCGGATACAACAAAAGGGTTTTCTAATTTGTGGCATTATCTTGCTAGAGTCATCAACGTTATAAAATTTGCCAAACATCTTGTTGTCAGTCTATAGGTAGCCCCTTGCACGTGGCTTTTTTTATATCACTTATTGTATCCTTCGATTGTCAGTATCCCAATATCCCAACCGATTAAGACATTACTCCCAAAGTAGGAAACTTATGCTCACAAACACCTTGAATAGGAGTTAGGAGCACTTATAAATCAACCCCATGCATTGAGGATCAAATTCGCCGCTAAGAAAGAGAAACTAAAAACCATCACCAATGCTGAGGTCATAACTGAGTTGGGAAAAGGAAAAGATGCTTATACCTCTGGATCGAAGGAAAAACAAATTTGGACGACAACAAAGGGGCTGCGGCTGAAGGAATAGATGCTCATCTCGTGGGTATATTCAGTCGATGAGGAAGTAAAGAGGAAGGAGAACTGAATGAGGTCAAAGCTGAATCCCTGAAATAGGATTTAGCACAAAGAAAAGTAAAACTCAAGCAGGGAAGGTGCCCATATCCAAATAATTAAGCTTTGAGGAGGGGGGGGGAGCATTATAAGAGATTTGGGTCCAATTTTCTTTTGGACCAAGGAGATATTTTTTTCCAACTGTGAGAAGAGGAAGGGACATTGACAATATAATCAGAAACCGAGCTTGTCCCTGAAGACCAATTGGACTTACAAGAATTTTTTTATCATTATGTTACTCTTAACCTCGGCAAAATATAAAAGATCATCCGACCCCGTTAGACAATCGTAACCTCAAGAAAGACTTTATGCAGGAGATAAAATATAAGATAGTGCATTAAAATATGAAATGGATAATAAAGTTCAAGAACCCAAAAAAATTATGCTCAAGCCCCTGGTGTGTGCCTTTGGAGACCGAGAATAAAAGAGCAAGCTTTGATTACTAAGCTACCTATGCGTCGTCACTAGTAGAATTACGTTTAATGTAGTTCATCCTTGGAGTACTCCGACATTATCAATCGAGGATTTAACTTATGGAAATCATTCATCAACGCCTTCAAGAACCTTTTTTTTTAACACCCTTATCTTCTTTGTTCTTTTTTCTTGAACAAATAATCAGCTGGCATTGATTCATTACGAGCTTGGTCTCTATGAAAAAGGCCTTATGTGTTATGCACAACTTCATTGGCCAATACCTTTCGTCTTGACTCTACTCTCTAATAGGCGCACACAAAGAGAATGCCCAACCCAATGTTAGGATTACATACTTTTGAAAATAAAGGCTAAACTGTTTAGGCTTAACAGGCCAGCAAGTGGGAATATTAAGCATAACCGATGGCCACCTATCCCTATAAATGCTTAATTTCAGGAAGAGCCATACACAATTTATAGTCTTTTGAGTTTTTTTTTAAAGTATTTTTGCCTTGATTTATTATTAACCGCATGAATCCATCTGACTAAATAGGCAATAAAAAATTAAGAATAATAAATAACTATAGCAACCATTAGAAAATAAAGTGTGAAAAAGATAATCTAAAAAATGTGCTAGGAAAACCATCAAACGTAGAACTAAGCTAAGATTCCAACTCGGCATCAGGAGTGTCTTTGACGATCAATTTAAAAGCTAACAGGTCTTGCCTTAAGCTGGGTGGCTAACTGAGTCCGCAATATCCTCCTTCTGGTTGAGCTAGAAAGAGGTAACGCCTGAAGAGATGTCTTAGTCACGCTACTTGGTATGCGGCAGATTTTCTTCCTTCACATTGGGTCTGGCAAGATGGTTTATTTCACCCTTGTCGATGAGATCTTGGATAGGCTTCACGCAGAGCGGTATTATGCCTAGTGCCGGTGATTGTCAAGGCGGTGAGGACATTGTTGGATCGAACGTACCTTCAACAAGAGATAAAGAAGACGATGATGTCGAGGTTGATGGGTCTACCGACTAGTATGTTTTTGGGATCCTATGTATTGATTGTAGTTGTGTAGCTCATGAACATATACTTGACTCATTTTTCCAATTTTGGTTGAAGACTGGGTATGTACCTGAGAGTTGACGTTTTTCTTTGTCACTTTGACGTGATTTTAATGGCTTATGTTTATAGTTTGATGATGTATTTGGTTTGGGATTGACGTATTGAAATAAATGCGGGACTTGTTTTTGGATGTGTAGAGCAGATTGATTTTGGACAGGTTGTTTGAATGAATGTGGGACAGTTGGTTGAATTGGCTTTTGAATGAATGTTGGACATGTTTTGGTTTTTGAATGAATGCGGGACATGTTGTTGAATTAGTTTTGAATGAATGTGGGACGGGTTGTTGAATTAGTTTTGAATGAATGCAAGACATGTTGTTGAATTGGTTTTTGAATGAATGCAGGACATGTTGATGAATTGGTTTTGGACAGGAGGTCAAAACAGACCTGATTTTTCAAAGCATAACCCATGTGCGGTTGCTAAACTAGATAATGTTATCAGTAAATAAAACATTTTAAATAAAAAAAATTTAACGACCGTAGTGGCATTCGCTAAATTATAAAAAACAGTCGCTAACTAAAAAACTTTTTAAATAAAAAAAGGTTTTTAGCGACCCCAATATTGATCGCTAAATTAGAAAAAGCGATCGCTAAATAAGAAACCAATTTAAATTTTAAAAACATTTAGCGACTGCATGGGCAGTCACTAAATTTGGTCAAAGCGATCTCTAAATTTAGTGACCAATAATTAAACGCGGTCACTAAATTTTGCGACCTGGCCTCTAGCGACTGTATTTTGCGGTTTAGCGACCGCTTTTCTTCCTTGGCGGTCGCTAAAGGGGCAGTTTCTTGTAGTGAACGGTGCATGGATCATTATTATAACCCAATCCACGGCTCCACGACAAGGCAATGCCACCCTCAAAAGGGCTATCCAAGTAGATACTTATGAGTTCCTTGACAGGGTTTTATAAAGACAATTAAAAACTCTCCCACAACCGATGTGGGATATCACAATATTCCCTATTTATGCCTTAGCATCCTCGTGAAGGCTCGATCACACACAGTCCATAATCTGCCTCTCTAGCCGATGCGGGATATACATGTATCACCCTTTGTTGCCCCAACCATCCTCTCGATATGGGATATACTCAGGTTTTTGCCTTCGATTGCATTAACCATTGAGAACCTGAATGGATAGCCCAACCCGAGCTTTCGAGAGTCGGCTCTAATACCAGCTGTAAAAACCCGATCCACGGCCCCACCACAAGGCAATGCCTCAAAAGGGATAGCCAATGAAGTACTTATGAGTTCCTTGGCAGGGTCTTATAAGGCCAATCGCAAACTCTCCCACAACCAGTGTGGGATATCACAATTATCTTCTTTTTTATCACTTTTTTTTACCTGATTAAATTGTAAACTAGCATTTATCTCTCTCTTAAACAAACGCCTCAAGGAGGACTTTATATATGGGACACAATGCAGGCCAAGGTATGGGCTAAGAGATGAATGGTAATAAAGCTCAAGAACCCAGACATGAAACCAAAGCCCACAGTGTGCCCATGCAGACCGAGCCTAGATGGTGACTAAATTTCCTAAGTATCCCCAAGGGGGGAATTAGGTCGGACGTAGTTCAAATCGGATCTACTAAATATCTATCCTCTAAACTCAATCAATTACAATATTACGTGTCGAATGTTAACAATCATTCTCCAACTTTTCCATTTCTTTTTTTTTCTTTTCTCCTTCTTCTTCTTCTTATTCTTCAATTTTTTCCCAACAATAATTCTTCTTTCTTTCGAGATAGAACAAATGATCATCACGATTTCAATCATCATCTATCTTTTGCTTCCTATGAAGGGGAACCCTTTCCGTGTTGATTTGACTTTGCAGTAATGCTTGGGACATTGGCACACACAAGGAGACTACCTGCCCCAAGGTTAGAAATATAAGCTTCAAAAAAGAAAGGCTAAACTAGTTAGGCACAAAGGGCTAGCAAGTGGAAAAAATATAGTATAGTACAAGGTAATCAGGATGATATGAGGTTGCCAAACAATAGCCTCCTATCATCGAGAATGCTCATTTGAAAGAAAACTCATGCAAACCTACATTCTTTGGAGTTTTTTATTTTTATGTTTTTCCTTTTTTGTGCCCAAGCTGTTTAGATCGCGCTTTTTAGGGTTTTTAGTCTTGCGGGCTTTTTCTTCTTCTTCTTCTTTTTTTTTTTTTAAGATAAATGGTCCATGCTAGGTAAGAGAGATTGAGCTTGAAACATGAAAAAGTGTTTACATCAATATGACCACCTCATTATTTTTTAGGATTTGACTTGTTTTTGGGGGATGAGGGGTTAACAAGAAAGGAAGTCACAGCCTTCTCTTTGTAGTCTCTTAAATTTTCACTTGAATGTTTAAATTACAAACAAAATTCTTTAATTAGGTTTTTTGACATTTGATTTCAAAGAAGCTTAAATGCTGATATTTAAGCATGAAAATACAGGGATCACTACCTCATAAGTGCAAAGAAAAATCATCAACGAGATAGACCACTAGGCTTCCACTAGTCTTAAATTTAAAAGCATCTTTTGCACATTATCCCGAAGTACTTGGTCAATTATGGATTTAACAGGTATGAGATCGCGCAATTCTCTCTTGTTTTGAAAATTATTACGCTCTCGACTTGCCAAGAATGAACTCCTAAACTTGTTGGAAACGTAAATTCTCTTTGACTCGAATTCTAAAAGAGACTTTTAAGAGTTGAAATTTTTCTTTGTTTTTTCCAAATTTTTTAATAAAATTCTCCAAGTCCCCTCTCTCTCTCTCTCTCTCTCTCTCTCTCTCTAAAGTGAAAGAAAGGACGACGCAATGAAGAAACTAAGACGGACAATCGAAGGATGCACATACACACTATTTATTTCTTCTATTCTTTTTATATTTTATTTTATTATTACCCTAGAAAAGTGAGAAAGAACATATGACTCATTGAAGAAATTAGGACCACACAATCGGAGGATGCACATAAGCACACCACAGCATCATAAAAAACACATTAAAACTGATCAATTTATACCCGGAGCAAATCAAGATACTAATTATTAATCGTCCACGTAATAATGTGGGTTAATTGTCCGGTTGTTTAGTGGGTAATTCTGTTATTTTGGGAGAATGTCTGAAAAGTGGGGAACTGACTAACTATCCGGTTAAGCTTGGGGTTAACTGGCCATATTTTTGTTCTTTGAAAAATTCTAAGGAAGTTTAGGGTGCTAACCAACCGTTTGGTAACCTTGTCAGTTAACCAGCGGGTTGGTCAACAAGTTGGAGGTTTGGAATTTTGACAAATGCTAGGAAGGTCAGGGTTCTGAGAAACCGTTCGGTAACCGTGGGGGTTAACCGACCGGTTCGTCAGTGGGTTGGAAGTTTTGGATTGGAAGAATTTTGGGAAGATCAGCATTCTGAGTAACCGTCCGATAATGTTGGGGGTTAACCAGCCAATTGGTCAGTAGATCTACGGTTTGATTTGGAAAAAATGCTAGAACAGGGAGAGTTCTGACTATTCATCCGGTCACTTGGGAGGTGAACCGGCCGGTTGGTCAGTAGGTCCAGGGTTTGTTTTGGAAAAAATGCTTGTTTGGGAAAGTTCTGTCTAATCATCCGGTCACTCATTAAATGAATTGGCCGGTTGATCATTAGGTCTAGGATTTAGGGTGAATTTTTAAGTACTACAACTACAGACTAACCGTTTGATTAGGAGCACTGAAAACTGACCGGTTAGTCTGAGTTTTCCTTCCTTTATGAGATTACCAGTCAGTTTACAAAATATTGGTTGTTCCCTGCCAATAGGCCATAGGCTAAAATAGGTATTCTCCAAAAAGGGTAAAACACCGAATGGTTCGGGAGTGTGCTTTCTCTCTCAACGCCCGTCTAAGGTCACTCATTCGGCTTGACTATACCATATATCACTCGCTTGTAACTCAGGTCGTTAATTATGGGCAATCACCAGTACGTATACAAGCCAT
Organism: Escallonia rubra; assembly: GCA_033065855.1. Lineage (NCBI taxonomy): Eukaryota > Viridiplantae > Streptophyta > Magnoliopsida > Escalloniales > Escalloniaceae > Escallonia > Escallonia rubra. The sequence goes on along the minus strand of JAVXUO010001644.1, from coordinate 90,192 downwards.
TTAATATACCAAAAAACCAGAAGGTCCCTTTAGTACAAGGCCCTAGATCTGAGAGAACAGTCTAAAGTTTGCCTTGTACCAGAAGGTTCAAGGGTTTCAACCATTGCCCTCAAGTGGGTGGGCTATGGACAGACATGCTCATGTGTGAGGCATAGATAAAAAAAAGCACGAGTACCACAATTATATCACATGATACATGTTGTACAACATGAAGAAAATACAAAAGGCCAAATAGCAATAGAAAGTTTTTCAAGTCTAGTCCCTTAGTTTTTAGTCCCCAATGGAGTCGCTATTGTAGCGAACTGTCTCGTAAAAATTTCCAAAAAGGGGGGGGGATTTTAGAGAGTGACCATCTTATTTAATTAAACTCTGGAAAATAAGAAAAACCTACAAATGACTCAAAAAATGTCCAGAAGACTGACTAGTGTACCGAAGCAAACAAACTGGTTCAATGAGTAAGTTATACGATGGGAAGGTGTTAGGCACCCACCATACCCTTTCAGCCTCTACTTCGTTTCTATTGGTTTTTGACCTTTTTGAGCTAAACATGCAACAATATAAACTCGACGTTTGTTTCTATATTATTGGTTTGAACTCAACATCAGGGGTCGAATAGCCTACGTATCTGGTCAGACAAACCAGAATCAAAATCATCGTAGTTCGACTCTGATCCTATGGGAGGTAACTTACACATATGTCTTTGACTTAGAATAATAAGGAGAATGATGATTTTTATAGTTTTAAATGAAATGCGATCGCGGGAAGTGGGAGACAATTCTAGACTATTAAACTGCACTAGAAAGCTATAAATATACCTCTCGAGTATGCTTGTCTTGATGACTCGGGAACACTCTGTGATGGATCCATGATGCAAGAGACTAAAATTTCTTTTGAAGTGAGTATGAAAGGAAAATTTCTCTTAAGAGATGGTATACCACTTCTAAGGGAAATGGTATAAAAGCTCAAGGGAGAAAAAAACGATATCCTTGAAAATGTAGGCCAAGGCGCCTATTTATAGAGCTCTAGGATGCCAGAAATGATAAGGATGGCCATACTAATCTGCAATCTGATGATAAGAGATAATATTTGACAAAACTTGCATATTGACAAAATTCAACTAACCAGCCCGTTTGTCAGAAACCGGCTTGTTCATCCCATAATTTTGTAATAAGTTCTCCCAAATTTTGAGACATTATCTTACCCTAATTTGGTATTTTGTCTCTGATTTTCTAGATGGGATGTACCAGATTCGGCACTTATCTTCATAACATCAAGGATAATTCACAACGAATTCCTAAAATCTTCTAGAAAAAGCACAATCTAGACATTTGGACGAGACTGACGTAATGGATTGGACTGAGCCCAATTACTGACTAGACCAAGCCTAATTATTGACTGGACCACTGGATCAGACTAGACCAAACTAGATTTGACAACTCAACTTGACAACTAGACAACTGGATTGGACCATTGGACCGGACTACTAAATTAATGGAAAATTGGACCAAATTAAATTAATCAAGTTATATTACTAGGACTAACCCTTAATATTAAACTCTAATCGATAATGAAGCCCGATATATATTTACTTAATAATAAATGCAAAAATGGGGTGTCTATACAACATTTAGTCAGTGTTGGAAGATTTTTGGTGGGGTTAGTCTAGTTAAAGGCCAAACCCTGTACTGTAACGCCCCCGGAAATCCAGACCTCCACCGCCCCGAACTCCTGGGTCGTTAACGTACCAGATTACATCAAACCAGTCAGACCTGTTCACTAACACATTTTCTAAATCATCTAATTCAGCACCAACTTAGATTTCTCAAAACACTAGATCACAACTGCTTAGCTTAAACTATTACAGCTTGGGTTCTTCGCAATTCAAATTTCCTAAGAACAAATTAACAGTACCGACCCGTGTAGGGGTCTTACTATACAGTGGTGATGGGCTCATCAGAATCTCACTCAGACTCTAAACCCCATTCCCGAGCAATCTACTGTAGATCAAAACCTGCAGAAAGGAATCAAACGAAGGGTGAGCTTTTAAGAGCTCAGTAAGGTCGTACAAGGACCAACAAAAGAGTTGCAAAATGATTCCAAGAATCCAACTGACGAAGATTTTCAGAATACTTCAAACGGTCAAAAACTCAATGATTTCCAAATAGGATCAAAGTTCATCAGAAATAAATACCAAAACAGACAAATACAATCACGAGGGGGTTCCAAACGATCAGTAAATGATCACTTCCAAAGTCATCATTTCCAAAGTACCACGAAAATTTCTCAAGGGATTTCAACACAAGTACAAATCATTCAGATATACTTTCCAATCATTTTTGCCTACACCAATTCCAATACACACTAAATCCTTCAATACACAAAAATTACGAAATAATTCACAGATGCAATTCAATGATAATTTTTCAAGAGTTTCAAAAGAATCATAACTAGTTCGATCAGATATCAAGAAAATTTTAGATACGATGCAGAGAATCACAGATACACCGACTAATCTGTCAAGGTACTAGCCCACACCAATGCACCGACTAGTCCGTCAAGGTACTAGCCCACACCAATGCACCGACTAGTCCGTCAAGGCACTAGCCCACACCAATGCACCGACTAGGCCATCAAGGCACTAGCCCACACCAATCCACCGACTAGTCCCTCAAGGTACTAGCCCACACTAATGCACCGACTAGTCCATCAAGGTACTAGCCCACACCAATGTAGAATCTCATGTCAATGTACATAATGACAACAATTATGTAATACAACATGTTATTCAATGCTCAATGGGTAATAGATAATGAGCATTGATAAGAGTTTCCATAAACATTTTAAGGCTCAATGAAAGGTTTTTAAGGCAAGTAATGCAACTTGTATCAACATAAAACGAATAGCGATGACAAATCAGAATAACATACGATGACTATCAAATTTGCTCACCATGCAATAACAGGCGAGCATCATTAGATTTCCAAATAACCGATTCAGGTTTAATATTGGGGTTTTCTGGGCAATAATATGCTGATATCAATTTATACCTCAGAGTTTTACATTAGCCAGAACTAAATCAGAGGAGTACTTACGAGGGCGAGTAATCAAAATAAGGGTTCGGACGAAAGTCCTTACCCAGGGTTCAGATAGAATCCCTTACCTGGATCCGCAGCTAGATTATCCTAACCGGAAAGTCTTTAACTTTAACCTAAACGGAATAATTGAATCATTAGAATACAGACTATAGCAAAATATTATAACTTAATACGGACTCATGCATACTCCCGAAATGAACCCATTCACCGGGTATGTAAAATTACCGAAACTCCTATAAGGTGTAAAATTACCAAAACGTCCCTCTTGGACTAATGGTCTTCTCATAAGTAGAATCACTAAAACAATCACTATAATAACCTTACCGTACGCAGTTTTACCTAAAGATACCTTTCTTAAGTCAAATTACCAAAATACCCACTCGGGGTAACAAATTACCAAAATGCCCCTAGGGGTTTCAGCACCGGAAAAATTCAAAACATATCTTAAAATACTATTTTAAACATCATGGTATCATTTCTGGCCCAAAAAGTATTTTAGAAAATTTTCGCCCAAAAATCCGGAACCGGTGTCCCGACTAAGCGCTAAAAGGCCAGTTTCGCGAAAACTACCTATCGGCCTCAGAATAGCCCGAAATTTTAGAATATGAAACATATCAGTAAAATAAAATTTTTAGATCAAAATATCTTTGTTTGCTATGCTAAATAATTCGATAAATGTCTTTAATCGGTACCCAAATTTAGCATTTTTTCCGGACCCCGAAAATTTCCAAAACATTCCAGAGAATAGTTCTCATAAAAATATTATGGGTTACAGTTTTTCACTTGGTCCAATTTTTCCCCTAGCTATTTATAAAAATTCGGATTAGATCTGCCTAATTTGATTTTACCTTTAGTGACACTTACACTTTCTATTCAAATTAAACACACACTATATCACCTTAGAAACACACACCTGTCTTCCACCTTGGCCAAGCACACACACAACTCACTGATACACTCCTTTCACCCACGGCCACCCTTCCAAATATCCTCAAAACTACTACCCAAATGAATTTACACCTAAATATTCACATTAACATTCAATTAACCACACCCTCACACACCCTATCACTCACCCGAAACCCTTATGAACACACACAGTTCTTCTTAAAACCCACACACACATCACACATTAAACACACTACACACACTGTTACATACACGCACCTCATGACTTATGCAATTATATTCACGGTTACCACCTCCCACGCCTCCTAAACACACACAAGAATATAACTTGTACACAATTACATGTATCCTCACATACGTATACCTCGGTAGCCATGGAAGCAATACACACCTCACTGCACACCAAAAACACACAAACACACACACTACCGAGATTTTTAACACACACACACCCCATTTCACAGACTGAAATTAAAAGGGAGTGATCACCTTGAGGAAATCTCCAAGTTTTCCCTCTATTTCTTTCCCTTCCTCCCCCCTGTTTCTGCCGAAATTCTTCTTTTGGATGTGCTCTGTTTTCTCTCTTCTGTTACTGTTCCTCTGTCTTGTTTCTTGTTTTAATTATTCGAATTTCTTTTCTATTTCTTTTGTTTAAATTTTATTCAATACATTTGTTTAACATAAAATCTCATTAGTCATCAGATCACATAGTAGGAGGTGACACCGTAATAGACCATTTCTCCAAAATTGACACATTGCATACTTTTCAAAATTTGCAAAATATACCCTCAAGTTTTCTAAAATTACAAAAATGCCCCAAATTTTCAAAAATTACGTTTTTGTCCCAAAATTCCTTTAAGCTCTAATACGCTACTAATACCCGAGCATTGCTCAAAATTAGTGCCTTTTATTGACATTTTACGTAGGAATCTTTAACCAAGAAATAGAAAAGAAAATTTAGTAATAGAAAAATCAATAACATTGAGTTTGATCAACAAGTTCCTAATGAACTCCTAACCGTAGGACTAAGATAATATCTAACAACTCTCAATCTCATTTCTTCCAGGGCTTTTTCAGGCTTGGCTCATCTTTGGCTGATCTTGGGGCCTCTTCGTCCCGCTCTTCTTCATATTCTTCATCCCCGACTTCAGGGGAATGAATCCAGCAGTAGAGGCTCAGTTATCACATTGGACATCTCGTAGGTCTTGTGTAGAATGGTGGTGACTCGAGTTGATCAGCAGATGGTCAACTTCTTAGACTGCGAGGGGACTAGGGCTTTGTCCTTGGTCACGCTCGCGACCTCTTTCACTTTTCTGAGGCGCCGACTCCGTTTTGCAGACATGCCTGTGGGTGACACAGCTCGTCACCCTCATCTTTTGTCAGCCTCCTATTTGCACTACTAGAGTTCCCTCGGTGGAGGTCTTAAGAGCAGTAGCAACATGCTTGGAGAATTGTCGCACTGCCAAGCACTCGATTAACCACCCAATGGCGGCATGGATGGAGTGGGTGTAGATGCGTCCATAGTCTCTCCCAACGGCCCATACACCTCCAACAGGTTATAAGGGTAGACACCACGTCCTTCATGCTATATGTATCATCCCATAGGCATCCCTAGTAACCCGCTAGGAACTTGCAAATGAGAATCATTTAGTTAGAGTCACTAAAAGAGAAATTATGGTAAAAAAAAAGGTTTGAGATTACCGTCTCTATTCAGGCTAACTCATTTAGCCCCAACGCATCCTTGGTTCTCTTGGGCCTAGGGATTGACTCTGTATCATGACCATTTCCCCTCAGAAAGACCAGTACCGACCAACAAGGGAAGGGGATCCCCTCCACTCTCTCATCCTTTTACCCTTCCACTTCCCATCCTTAGCCGCCCGAGTGCGCTGAATCTCTTTGCAGTTTGATCAAGGGAGGTGCTAGATCCTCTTGAATAAGAGCCTCATATGTGTGAGGGTCATTCAGCTACCTTAGAGAGAACATTGCAACCCCTTTCGTAAAGCTTTATCGTAGCCTCATATCCAGTGTTCCAGTCTGATATATCTCCATGGGTGGAGCAGCTGGGATCCGAGGCTCGACCACCGAGTGGTGCTGGAATAGCATGCGCTCACACAGGTAAAACTCCTCTTGGGAATACCTTACCAATAGAACATGACACCAGGTGAGCTCCAGCTCCTTCAGATACAGCTCATCCCCCTGGCACTTGGACAGGGATCCCTGAAAAGGAAAGACAAGAGTCTCGATAGATAAAGAATGAATATTAATTTGAAAAATCTACAAGTGAAATTTACCAGGCACGGATTCAGGCTGTTGAAGCTATCCCCGTATGCCCTCCACAGAGGCGTTAACCCACTTATCTTGAAATTTCCACTGGCATATGGCCGATCTCGTCTCGTTGGTATGCCCATTTTCCCAATCGCGGTGAACGCAACCCCAACACCTAAAAATCCCAAACCTGTGATCAAGATAAAAGATGAGTGATATACTATAGAGTGCATGTGGAATATCAAGAAAAGACCGAGAGTGGAGACATGTCCTATAAATCGCAATAGCACATGAAACTCGAGGACTGACCACAAGATACAGAACCTATCGAGTGGTGCAAATGGGCCATAGTTGTAATACCCTAATCATACTACCCGATCTCTCATAATCCTCAAATGCCCTCAGACACCAAAGCTTAACTGAGTCATCCTCGCTGTTAAACAATGTCTCTCCTAGCACATATAGCAAAACCCCTGAACATACTGATTAACTGTCATCTCGCCGGCGTCCTCCAAGGTCATACGCTTATAATGAGAGCGAAGGGTAGCAAGAAAAATGGAATTGCCCCTTCTTGTTGGATGGCTCGAATACCAATGACTGCACCACAAAGTCACAGTCCATGTCAAGATCATAGGCCCACGGGATAGGATTCCTAGCACGCAAATACTCGTGATATTCGCAAAGTCATACGGGATAATGGTGACCTCCCCAAAGGGTAGATGGGCTATGTTGTTGGAATCCCACTAATGCTCTACCAAACTCAATAAGTGTTGTTTACTCTAGGTGGAAGCATGTAGCTCGTTCACAAATAAATCAAAGCCGATTTCGGTGGAAATATGATGAATTTGTAGAGAAGAAATCTAATTGGATATGAATTACAGTAGGGGGGATGCTCATTGGGATCGAACTTGAGAGAAAAGAGGTTTTGTGAGATGAAGTCTGCTTGAAACCCTAAAATCATGCATAAAATCTGAACGGATAAACCGGCCTATTTACCGTTTAAATCTGTCAAACTCTCTGACTAACTAGCCGGTTTTTGACATCTTATTTTTGGCCCTCCCATCTCTCCAATCAACATGCCGTTTTTTGACATTTTATTTTCATTTTTCAAGTTCTCTTGCATGTTTGAAAATTTTCTAACTTCATATTGGCTTGAGCAAATGTTCAAAATTTTTATACTTTGCATGCTTATGTGTATGCTTGCACATCATGTTAGTTAATTCAACGACCCTGTGAATGTAATAGTCAGTTCAGTGATGTTATACATATCAATTTGAAATGAATTTATATATTCGGCACTCAACAACTAGCTACCCTTGGACAGTGTTGGCTCCGGCTTTGAGTGATATCTTGAAATATTCTCATCCTTGCATCTAAGCGACCAACCGATTGAGGGTATCGTTGGCTCTGGCTCTTGAATATTAGTCCTTATTTTATCAAACTATATGCCACTTGAGCATGCCAAGGCTCTAACGGTCAGTCAAATCATCACTTGAACCGTCAAAGGCTCATATTTGGTGGCAATGTTATTCTTAGTATTTCTAGACGATCACTTAAATTGATTTAGTGACTCTGCTGACATGCAAGATTCCTTTTTGTACATCTAGACTACTAACCAAATCGATTTGGTGGCTCGGCATCTAGATATACAGCTCCATCCGTTGACAACACAAATTGATTTGGTGGCTCTAGTAATGGATAGAGTTATTCTTTTTGCACATCTAGACGATCATTCAAATGGATTTGATGGCTCCCGTATGTAGATGCAAGTTTTTGCAAGTTTTGTTTGTCGACCATGCAAATCGATTTGGTGGCTCTGGCAACAAACAAATTTCTAATCAATCGACAATCAATCATCATTGCTATTGTTTTTGGCTCCAAGCAATATCACTTGTTCCGAACTACCTTACTTTGATTCCTTCACGGGGGATACATAGGAAGCCTTATGAAGGTCCAACCTCATGTCACTGTTAATTATCCGCGAGTCTGTTCAGAGTCTTGTGGTCTTTTTCATACTCCCACTACAAAAATATGTTGTTTTTGATGATTTTCGCCCCCGCGAGAGCTCTCTCACCGAGGGGATTTATAGACACCCCATTTCTATAATCTTTAATTTATTAAATAATTATTGGGCCTTTATTAGTTATTAAAGTTTATTATGATGGGTGTAGGCTTAACAATGTAGCAAACTTCATTTGTTAAGTTCAGCTAGTCCAATCCAGTCTAGTCCATTTAGGTTGGTCCATTCGTGTTAGAAGATTGTGGTTTATTTAGAAGATGTAAGATTATTTTTGTGATTTATCTATGATGCAAGTGATTAATCCTTGATTTATGCGAAATATAAAGATAATTCCTGAATCTGGTAAATCCCATCTGATTATATCAAAGATAATCACTGGATTAGAGGCAGATAATGTCCAGAAGATTGAAAAAGATATTAAGATATTTTGGGATGAACTGGTCGGTTTTCGACAAATCGGCAGGTTAGTTGACTTTTTCAGTTTGGAATTTCTATCAAATATTTTGTTTTATCTCTTGATCACATATTGAGTGGTCATCTTTATCATTCCTTGTAATACCCCAAACCTAAGGTTAGTTTTATGGTAAATCCTAACTGATTATTCATTGGATCTTTAGCACCAGTATGTGAGCATTATTATTTATGACCTTTAGTGACAATTTACAAGAACCAAAAGTTGTAAATTAACAAAGTTGGGAGCAATAGACAATTAACAAAAGTACATGGATAACTTTGAAAAAAATTATGTCTAACAAAGGTTATTTTATAAAATAGGCAATTTTCTTCAATTGTTTTTTACGCTGATTGGGGTTCATATAAATAGAATGTCAAGGAGAGAAAGAACATGAAAGGCAAAATTGGGAAGCAATTATGTATATGTATGTATATATATATATATATATATATATATAAACACACACACACACATCGGTGCATTAATTTTTGAAAGAGAATGTGTGTGTGTGAGTGTGAGAGAGAGAGAGAGTAGATGAGAGAAAATATGAAGAGAGATAGAGAAGGTAGTCTGACCTAGAGCACATAGCGCCGCTAACGTCTCTGGTCAACCCACTAGAGATCAATTTTGGCCGGGGTCTCCACCTAACGCCACTGCTCTACGCCTTTTGCACACTACCAATGGCACAAGACACCGTAAGCAGCACCACCCACTACCAGCGACACTGCCCTTCATGTTAGAAAATGAAATTAGTCTTTGAACGTGAATAATCACTGTCTTTAAGGAAATATGCCCCCACTATAATTGATGCTGGGTTAATGGCAGATTCCTCCAGGATTACAAAGCCAAACGAAATTATGATCAGCATTTTAGAATTTCCCCAAGAACACTTTTTTTGAATAATAAGTTTTCTGATCTTGAAAATTGAAGGATATATAGATATTAAATAATATCTGAATGGACACAACCCTTGGCATCAAGGAACACAATTGTTTGGGCACTAACTGCAATTAACTGCTAACTGCAGTTAACTGCTAAATAAAACAAATTTAATTAAAATACATTAATTAATTTCAACCAAGACCCAAGTGCCCCAAGTGCCCATCTTTTGACCATTAAATATTGTTATATTTCAAGCCCAAATCAAGGTCAAACCAAGGAAATTTTCAAATTTTCCTCCAACTCTTCCCACCATCCAAAGTTAATTGATTTGGTGGGTGGAGCCTTATAAAGGCTTTGTATCCTTCTTTCTTTTCCAATGTGGGACAACAAACCCACACTTGCTTGTCACTAACTATTCCAACACTTAATTATCTTAATCTCCATGCCATACAGCAAGGCTGGTCGACCAACTGCCCTGATAATTTGCTCCGCCACTGATGAATTAATAATTTGGGCTATTAGTTATGGCAACGATAGTAGTAAATCTTGTGAAAAGATGGGGTTCTTGTGATTTGATTTTGAAAAGGTCACCAAGAAATGAAACTGGTGCCAGTGGTTCACTAAAGGTGGTGGGTTGTGCATGGAGGCCATGCTAGTTCGTGTGGTTCTGGCGTGTGGGATTGTTTGTTACATGAGGGTGGGAAGCTGTGTGATGAGTGTGTGCGTGCACCGAGGTTGTGCTGTGCGTGCCCAAATATGTGATGTACGGGCGTATGTACTCAAGGTTGTATGAAGGGTTGCATGTGTGTGCTATAGTGTGGTGGTGGTGCGTGTATAGTTGTGTTGGTATGTTGGCGTGCGTATGTGCGATGAGTTACATGCTGCCACTGGCGGCGATCCGACGAGGGGATGCTGACGAGACCAATTGGCTTTAGTGATAGTGGTATCGGAGCAACCAACAGGCGTCCCATCATTGTGGGTCTTAACCCCAACCACAGTCAGTGCCGAGTTTCACTCATCATTCGTCACCGTAGACGTAAGGAGGCGCTGTTATGGCGTACTTCCAATCTGATGCTACCATCATCTCATCAACCCGTAGCTGTGATGAACTCTGGTGGGTTGGGTCGTGGTACGATGATCGATGGTGTGGCTGATTTGGTGGTAATTGGTGATCGGGTGTGTAACTGAGGTGGAGCTATGGTGGTTGCGACCATGGTAGTACCTAATGCTATTGATTCAGCGACTGTGAGGCTACAGGTTTTTGGTGGCATTATAAATTGTGAAATAGTTTTGGTGGTATGGTTATGCTCTTGGTGATATTGTGTATTGGTGGTTTAGTGGCAGTGCTTACAGCGACTGAATTGGACTCAAGGGTGGTGGTGTGTGTGCAGTGGTATGTTTTTGTGTGTGTATGCAGTGTATATGTTTTGGTATGTTCTATAGCAGTACGGTGTATTTTTATGTGTGCAATTATGTGTGTGAGCAGCGTGTCTGCGCTGTGTGTGTAACAGTTTGCACTATGCTGTGTGCAATGGAGTTGGTGGTTTTTTGGTTGTATAACAGTAACATCAATGGTAGTGCACTGGCTGTGGGTTTGTTAGAAGGTCTCACATGTAAAGGAAGTTTGGTTATGTAAGCTAACAGCCGGAGTGTCGGGTTTTAGGTGGTGTTCGGTGATAGTGGCGATGATGGGTTGGTTAATTGGCGCTAAGGTCTGTGTGTGTGTTTGCGGATACAATGTGTGTGTGTGTGTGTGTGTGTTTCATTATTAAAGTTATGAAAGTGCTAAGTGGGTGTTGAGATCTTTAGAAATTTTCAAATGTTGAGGAATGAATACCCCTTCACTGTATGTATTCATGTATGACTGTATTTTCCCACTTCGCTGGATAGTAATGAAATTTCTAATTGAACCTAGAAAAATTAAGCATATTTGTAGATTTTATAGTATCTCGTAAAATTAGGAATTATTAACAAGATTCCCATCCAAAGGAAGAATTTAGTGGTTTTTATTTTCAATCTCAATTTTGATTGCTTTCTTCCTTTGAGATTTAAGGTTTAGTGAAGTTTTGTTACTAGAGGTCAATCTAACCTCATCGTTTAGAAGTTTCTTAGATTCATGATGCTTCTATGAATAGCCACCGGGATTAAATTCTCATTGTGCTTCATATATGATGTTGGGTGTCGATGTGTACTATGTTGTGCGTGTACGAATGTGTGCTTGTGTGTTGGTGATGTTTGCGTGTCTATCAGTAAGATAGGTGCGCGTGTGAGCTGTGTGGCGGGTGTATAGCTGTGTGGTTGGTGTACGGTTGAGTGTTTCTGTTTACTATGCGTTGTGTATCATGATGCTTGGAGGATTCTATTTACTATGCGTTTTTTGATTGGAAAAGAAGTTGGTGGAGGTGAGTTGTTCAGCTTTGTTGTACTGTATGTATGTGTGTCTCGCTGTTTAGAACAACAAGATGGTGAGTATGTGTGTAATTACTAGTTGCCAGCCAGTGGAAGGGGGTGTTGTTAGATTGGAAAGCTAAGATGAGAAAAGAAAGAATTTGAAGAAAAATGATAGATTTATTTTGAGTGACTTTGGAAAGAAGTAAAGACGGGTGCTCTGACTACTGGCTCGTTCCAGAGAAGCTTAGAATGACGTTGATAGTTCTTTTACTCAGAGGTAGCAAGTGATCACCGCGTTAGATCTTGGTATCGAGGAAATGTATACATTAAGGTAAGTGTGACCTTTGATCCTTCCAGTGTTCTCTTACATATATCACATATTTATCTATCTTCAAGAGAAGTTTGAAAATAATTAGAGAATAAGACTTTTAGTGACAAGTACAGTCATTATTCATCACTTATGGATCAATTTTTACACATTTTTAACACTTCCCACACTCACGGCTACGTTCTTCAGGTTTGCATTCCCAGAAGTGTCCCCCCTTCTTCACTCACACATGCATATTATGCTAACATATATCATTAGCTATTTAATTCCACTTCAAGTCTTCCTTAAACCACTTTAATTTCACTTCGTTTCCACCTATCTAACTCCATAACTTCATTTAACATGGAATCATATCACAACATATCATTTTAGCCCTAATTTCCATCAAGAACACATATCAAAACACCAAGAACACACACACACAAAGCTGGTTTTTACCTCATTTTGAAGACCAAGTTCTTCGATTCTCCATGAAAAATGCCTTCTGTTTTTTGCAAATTCTTCATTTCTCTCCTAAACTTCCCTGTTCAGCTTTTCACGAAATTCTTCCTAAATTTTCCTCAATTTTCCCCTCAATCTACTGCTCCGCACCCTGCAAGCTGGTTTTTGCCTGACTTTGGTGATTGATAACTCCTTCAATTCTCCACCAAATCGAGCTCTATTTCTTGTGTTTTCTTCGTCTCCCTTTTCTCTATAACTTCTCAGTTGAAAGTATCTCGAGATTCCCTCTGTATTTTTCGTAATTATTCCTCAAACATCTGTCCCTTTTAAGCTTTCTCATGCCACCTCATCCTCCATTTTACTCCACTTGCACACACTCTACCTCTTGGAAAAGTGAGGTGTCATTCCCTCTTATTTGTGGCTGCCTCTGGTAGCCACAAAATCATACCAATTTGTTTTTAATAATTAAAAAGATTTTTGTAAACAACAAGAAGGATATATTAGTACTCCTTCACGTTATAGCCTAGTTGATGGAACTGAAAGCAAACCCCCTGGTTTAGCTTACAATCATTTGCTTTGTGGCCCTACTTGCCACATATAAAACATGCTATTGTCGCTCTTAAATAGTTTGTGCCCTCATGCTTCAGCCAACACCACCTACATTCCTTATTTGCTGCTTGGCCTGAACCTTGTCCGAACTTTCCTTCCTCCACTTTCTTTTCCAACTTTTATCCACTATCCTTTGTCCATTCATGGTTATTACTCCTCTTTCTTCCTTGTTCATTGCTTCCTCCCATGCTTCTTTGTTTTCTGCTTCTATCAGCAGAGTTTTTTCTACGACTTCAGTAAAAGTGTTAAGTTGGAAACTTTTGACAATCCTTTTCAGAGGTTGTCTCAATCCTTCTTTAAACCTTCGAACCTTCATGTCCTTCGTAACCACCTGATTTGTGGTGAAACAAGTCAGTTCATCAAACTCCCTCATATATCCTTCTGTCGTCTTGTCTTTCTGTTTAGGGCTCAGAAAATCCGCTTCTAACTTATTTTGCACACTTACGGAAAAGACTTCTCAATAAATATCCGTTTAAACCGCTTCTAGATAATATAGGTTCGGTTAGTCTTCCTTCCTTCCTCAACCTATTTTTGCACGTCCCACTAATACCTTGCTACTCTCTTCAACTCAAGAGTGGCAAAAATCACCTTTTGATGTTTTCTACACCTCGTTATCTCAAAGGCCTTCTTTATTTCTCGAATCCAAGCTACTACTCGGATTGGGTCATTGCCCCCGTGAAACTCACTGGCACGAACTTCTTGAAAGTTCGGAACTTATGTTCTTTTTCCCCCTACTGGGACAGGTGCAAAAATAGCCATCGGCTGTGCTAAAGGATTTCCCATGATTTCCCGTAATAGTCCTACTAATCCTCTCATCAAATCATCCTTATTATTATTGGAAACTCTACGGTCAACATTACCTATATTTATGCCCTCAGCACTTGCTGAAGACACTTCGGTGTGGGGTTCTCCCAGATTAGAAGGTCTTTCAACAGGAGCTACTACATGATTTCTAGGTTGTCGAGCCATTCTATAATTAACATAATCAAAGCTTTAAACTCAACATTTAATTTACACAACTTCGTATTATTATTATTAACAACATTTACAAGCAACAGTTCTACTTCACACATATGTACATTCTGAACTTCCTCCTACTCTTCACTAAAAGAGCATGTTTCCCTCCCGACAGAATGTTGTATACAGTAGTCCTCGTCAAGGAGCATCTCCCTCCTATCCTTCAACATAACCCTTTCAGGATGATTCTTCCGAGCTACATGCTACATTCCCCGAAGGATCCTCTCCCCCGCGTTTACTATTTGGCTTATCGATCTTTTCATCTACTCCCTTTCCTTCTTGTAATACCTCTCGAGCCTTTTCACCTCTTGGCCCGCATTTAATTTTAACTTTTCTAACCGGTATACCCGTTGGTCCCTCTCCCCTGCTACCTTGATATATCTATGTTTCCAGAAATTTCTAACCTTGTGAACCTGACTCGGCCCCTCGTTGTTCCTTGCAAAATCTACCAGGGAACCATGTATGGGTTCATCCTCCTCTTTTAACCCTGCTAGGTCCATCTCCACTTACTTCTTATCAATGGGGCATTGATCTTTCTCTATATCACTAGGATCCTCCTCAGGTTCCTCTTTTACCTCATCCTCAAACGGGTGTTCTTGCTCGAACCCGTTCGGCACATTATCCTCCAACCATCCACCTATTCCTGCCATAACTTCCTGCTGAACACACATAACCAAATCAAGCTCGCAACAATAATTATATGCATCAATTTCATAACTTTTTTCCTCTAAAACACCTAATGTTCTACCTAAAGTCTGCAGAATCATAAACCTAAACTCTGATATGAACTTGCAACACCCCTTAGCCCATGTGAGGTCACTGGAGCTAAGTTGTCGGTCATAATCACAACATAACCATATGTCAAATTATAGAGCAACTCTAGATGCATAAACCTTATATACATAAACCTAAAAAAGGTATCCTTACAAAAAATTTATAACAACATTCAACATGTGCACAATGGAAGTCTTAATACAAAACATGTACAAGCAAAACATGGTGGTCACCATTTTATGTATCCTTTTACAACTTAGGCCAACTTTTCCTTCCCCATCTAGATGCCTCACTTTGTTCATCCTTTCAACTGAAGCAACACAAATAAGGGAATATGAGGAATATCATGTACAAGAGATTCGAAAGCCTCCAAGGAATAATAATCATCTCAACGATAATAATGAATCAAGAGTTTAATAAATAATGCAACATCAACGTAAATGGTCAAATGATCTTTTCTTTCGTGGACAAGATTGACTACCTGACTGACGGACTACGCAAGTGAACATTAAATTAGTAATTATGAAGATAAACATTATCAAAATACAAGTAATTAAAATCATTAACATCAAAACAAAATCAAGTTCTATGCAGACTCAGACCCGACAGACTAGACTCAACCAGACACAATATATTCGACTTGAGCACCATACTACATTCTTCTTGCCAGTGATCTTTTTATTTTCACAAGCCATCCTTCTTATTTAATGTCCCTTTATACATGATGTTCATCTCAATCTCAGGTAATTAAGAGAGACTATCATCAAGAAGGAAACTCACAAAGAGATTTTATCTGTAACCACGTTACCGCTAAATGACATGCTTCATCAACGGGGCTAACTAAGGGAAATTATTTCACCTTACGTTCTCAACAACAAAACTCAAGCAAGAATTATCGGTCACAAGATCAACCGGTGTTCAACACAATAATCGAAGTTCACATTAAACCATCAACATGGCAGACTTGGGAGAAACTTAATGCAAGGTGCAAGGTTTGGACTTGAAATGCTTAGAGCAAGGTTGATTGGTTTTTGGATTTGATATGTTTTAGACTTGGAATGCTTCGAAAGAATATGGACATGAAGTGGGATAGTTTGACCATCAATGGTTCAAAGATCTTACTTACGGTAATAGTGGTTTTGCAGATTAGGTTGATGTACCCCATATCTGAGTGAAAGTTAGATTCTGGTCCTTGTCAACTTGAAGGAATGTCGACACATAATACTGTTACTAGTGGTCGCCCCTGCTTCAACAATAATGATTATTATCCCGAGGTGGTATTTCCTGTTCAACTAGTGGGACCAAATACTAACCTCATCGTACCATTTGAGTTGGTGTTCGGATTGGAACTTTGTTATGAAGATGTTTTCATGCAAAATCAGTTATTACCCCAGAACTGTTTAACGAATACTTTACTATGTTTGATCAAATAAGTTTCCCTTTACTGCAAGAAATATTATTTCTCGCTGAGGTTGCTATTTTGCTAGCTAAGTTATTTTCTGACATGTTGTTGTCCACCTAGTTGGGTGACTGGTTACTTACTGAGCACGTGAAAGCTCACCCCTTATTTATCGGTTCAAGTTTGAAAGTAAGGTCATAGTGATGAGCATGGCATTGGAAATATAGAGTGGAGCTCCAAAGACTGCATTAGATGAGTTGAATTCTGGCATAAATGTTGTGTAAGAAGTTTTGCATTGAAATTAGAAATGAAAATGTAGTTGTAGTTAAAGAGTTTTAGTTATGCTGCAATTGCATTGGTTCTAGCGAGTCAGGTTTGAGAGAGCCCTTGGTGAGAGTCCAATGGGCCTACGGTCGGTCACAAACCTAAATCACGGGCCCCAACTTCAGGTCGATACATTTTTAGCGCCCTAGACCTTTTTAAAAAGGGATCTTTGGGCTACATTTCAAGGGCCATATTTTTCTATCTAGAATTTTATACCATTTCTCTTATAGAAGTGGCTGATCAACTCTTAAGAGAAATTTAGCATTTCACAACTCATTTTTATATATTTTGAGTCACTTGCATCATGGATTCGTCACAATATGTTCCCGAGTCTTCTAGGTAAGCGTATTCGCGAGGTATATTTATTACTTTCTAGGATAGTTTAATATAACGGTCTAGAAGGTTTCCCCTTCCCGCGATGACATTTCAAAATACAAAAATTATCAACAAGAGCCATTTTTTTATTTTATTTCTTAGTTTGAGTTTAAGACCGAAATGTAGGATCGCGCCCGGTCGAACTACGATAGTTTTGATTCTAATTTGTCTGACCAAATACGTAAGCCATTTGACCACTGCAGTCAAATTCCAACCAATAATATAGAATTAGAATTAGGGGTTGTTTTATCGCATATTTACGTGTACGAGGCCAATAATAAAATAGAAATGAAGTAGAAACCGAAAGGGTATGGCGGGTGCCTAACACCTTGTGTTCATATAACTTAGTCCCCACACCCATTTTTCTCTTGTCGATATACTGTAAGTCTTTGGACATTTTAGAGTCATTTTTAGTGTTTTTCTTATTCTCCTTTTGTTCAATAGAATAAGATGACGACTCCTAAAATTTTAGACCTTTCCTGGGTCTAAGGATTTTCTGAGGCTGTTTCCTACCCCCACGTTGTTGGAGATCCTTCGGCCATATTCTTATTGTTCCCACGAGAAACTTTTAGATATGCACAGATTCATCGTGGCCTCGGTCTTCGGGCCAATTCTCGATTGGATTTGTCTATGTTCAATGATGAAGGTTCGAGATGGTGAGATTATGGCCCTGAAGATGTCAAAAATTATTAATATAGAATATTGGTTAACATCCCTTTCGAGCTTTAGATCTCGCCGATTTGGCTTTGGGAGGCCCCCATTCAACTCTCGTTAGCTCTGAGATCAACCGCCACAGTAAGTTTTCCAAACCTAATGGTTGTGGTACTTATCTTTACTGCTTTTCTTCAAGACCATATTGGCCGCTTTAATTTTTCAGATTGAAGCATTTACTTGTACTCTTTAAATTGTATCTTGATTCTTTAGTTAATGAAATGTCGATTTAGCAAAATAAAAAAGGAAAGCTGATTGTGACTTTGCTCTCATGTGACTAGCTCTTGCGCCATACAAAGCCATTCTCAAGGACCTGCTAGGTCAGTTCGATCTTCTTTCAAGTGCCATGTTAAATCTTTTTCTTGGGGAGAATGCTGCTGATTTTATAGAGCAACTTAATACAAGGCAAGGGTCCAATCAAGCTAAAGAAATTTCATGTCAGCCTCAATGAGATGTCTCAATGCAATTTAATCATCGACCACATTTTATTGGGAAATTTGCAGTAACTTTCTCCAAGTCTCCACCTCATTCCAATGATAGATATTCGACAATGAAAAATATATATCTTTGTTATGTATCAGGCCAACACACCGAACTGGCCGGCAAAGAATAGTATGTGGCACTAATTCTGAAACAAATGAAAGAGAGAATGGATGACTACCTTATAAGTTTCATTTAATTTTTGTTGATAATTTCAAATTAATGAATAATTTTGTTTTACATATCTAAAGTATCTCATCTTTCTTTCATCCAAGCATTTAGACGGTGTTTACAATATATTATGTACTAGTCAAACCTGTTTTAAACAGTTTGAAATGGATTTGTCGAGTGTTTTTAGGGATAATTGCATAAAACACCCTCGTGATTTGGGCATTTTGCAAAAAGACCCCTGTAATTTGAAAATTTACAAAGAGATACCTGAGGTTGCTACTGTGTTGCATCAAACAATTCCCGTTACATAAAAATTGAAATGTCTAAATTGCCCACCCATATAAACCATAATCTAGGGTTTTGTTGTTTATATGGTGGCCTGTTTTCCTTTTCCGCCGGCGGGCTGTTCTCTGGTTGATCAGCCGGCACCGTGGATGTAACACCCCGACACTTTATCGGATTTAATTAGAAATTTTAGATGCGAATATTTTTTTATTAGCAACGAATTATCTTTTAGTGAGCGTTGATATTTTATTTAATGACTTTTAGCGACACTTAGTATAGCGGGTTATCTAACCAAACCATTAAAATTGTTCGAGCACCTAAACTATAGTAAATAACTTATTTTGGACTATTTTGTAATAATAGAAAAGTTGTGGATACATCTTTTAATAAGTAACGAAACTTTAGAGGTTCTTTTTGGTAATTGTCTTTTTAGGGTTTTACATATATATATATATAATCGCATACTATACATCAGCCGTTCCCTTCCCCACATCCGGTTCTCTGATTTTTCGATCAAGTGAGGTGGAGAGATACCAAGAGATATAGAGAAAGGATCAACACAGAGAAAGAAAGAGAAACAGAGAGGGAGGAAGACAGCAAGAGAAAGGAGAGTGAAAGGAGAAGGGAAGTGATCGAAAGGATTATTTTCCGGCGTTCGGGCGAAGTTTTCAGGTAAGTCTCCTTCTAGCTTCCTTTCTTATTTTGTTTTAGAGTTCGGTTAATGGGGGGACATGAGAGAACCGTAGGGATTCTGGGTTTAGGGCTGCGAAATTTCAGTGTATATGAGTGTCTTGAACGTGAACGGGTGTGTGAGTAAGGAGCTTAGGTGCTGCGTGTTTTGTTGTTTGCAGATCCGTGTATATATATGTGCAGGGACGAGTCACTGCCATGAGGAAGTTTAAATTGTAGGTAGTAAGATTCGTGAAAATATATGGGTTTGAGTGAGTTGCATAAGAGTGCTGGAAAAGTGATAAAGGGAATTGCCGTGGTTGTACAGCGGTGCACGGAGGATGTCATGAAAGGATGAAGGTGACAGGCATCAAGAAGAAACTGCCGTGGGCAGCTGGTGTATGGGTTTTGAATCGCTGGGATGGATTCTGGGCTCGTTAGACAGGTTCTTCTTGGAGCTGGACGAATGCAATGGTAAGGGTATATGTGTGGGTGCATATGGGTCTGTGAGTGTGGTTACTCACTGGGTGCATGGGTGTAGTACATGTGAGTGTATATGTGGGTTCATTTGAATGAGTGTGCGGTGTATGTAAGGATAACCAACAAGAATGAAGGTGGTGTAGCAATGAAATTGATGCATATTTGTGGGTATATTGACGAGGGTGATGGGTGTTTTTGTGTTTGAATTTGGGAGCATGTGTATACGGTTGTGAACATGGGTGATGTGTAAGTGGTGAAGCTGCCAAGACAGCAGCTGTGAGTGCATGTGCTCAGGTATGTGTTGTGTGTTCATGTGTGTTCGTGGGTGAAATGAAGGAAGAAGGAAGCTGCATAGCAGCCGTGGGACAAGGGCATTGTGGGTGTGTCTTGAGTGGGTTTTGTGTACATGAAAGGGAGGAGAGGGAGGACTGCCATTAAGGCAGTCCCTTTTAGTGCCTGTGTGCTTGCTATGTGAATATGTGAGTGTTTGAGGGGTTTGTGGGAAGTTTTGGTGGAGAGGAATTTTGTGCTTGGTTCATGTTTGTGTTGTGTGGATGTGAGTGAGTGTAGATGAGTGCAAGAGGGGAATGGGTGCAGCAGCGTGGTCTATACATGTGTGTTTGGTTTTAAGGGAAGAAGAAGAGAAATACAGAGCGGGTAAATTTGGGTTAGCGTTAGATCGACACGTGTATATGTTAGCGCACGCTTATCATTAGAACATGAAAATTTACAGTATAATACGTTAGACCATATTAAAATTCTTGGAAGAATTTTATAATTTTCTGAGATCGTATGAATTATTATTATTTTCTGTAATTTCAGATTTGGAAAATTCTTTTGGAGTCTTTAAACCCTGAAAATGTTCTCGGAAAAATTATAGTAATGTTTTCATAATATAGGAAAGACTCAATAAAAGTTTGGTAAATTTTCGAGTTGATTTATTATCATTTGTTGTATCGCATTGAGTTTAGCAAAACGAAAAATAAAGAAATAGTTTCAGTGTCTTTTAAATTCTGATTTCAATTTCTATAATTTTTATATATACTTTAAAGTTCCTATAAAAATTATGGGAGTTATTTTGCATCTGGAAGTAATTATCGCTATTATTGGGTTTTTATTGTATTTAAACAAATTATTTTAATTCGAAAATATTCAAAAATTCAGAAAATGCATATTTTGACTTTTAACAATGTTTTAAGCTATAAAAGTGTTTTAGTACAAATTATTATAAATTCTAGAGAGACGGTACCCGTTATGGAGTGTATAGGATTTTCAGTTAGGTTGGCCGTGTGCAGGAACCGTTTTGAGTGCGTGATTTCGGAGAGAGTGGGGTACGCAGTGGGTAGTTGATATTAGGGTTTATAGTGTATTTTACATAAATTATGTTCTAACGAATAAAATGTCAATCTAGGTTCATTCAGAGATTTTAATATTGATCGAGGTTTGGTAGCATCGCTTAGCTTGGACCGAGGTAAGGGATTTCTATCCGAACCCCAATTCGTTATTCTGTTTTTAAATGTTTTATTATGGAATCTTTACAAAGTTCATTGAGCTCTGTTTTTATGGTTGATATGAAAAAATACTTTCGAACCGCCCATGAAACCCTAGCTTGAACTTTCTAGCGATCGATTGAAATTCTTTATTTATTCTCATCTGTTTTATCGATTCAACTATCATAAAATATTTTGAATTATATTTATTACTTCTCAATGTTGACATGAGTTAGTAACTTGGGAGCCATAAGGATGGTCTGTATTGTTGGCGTTATAAGGATGGTCTGTTGGATGGGTTTAACTAGTACCTAGATGGACTAGTCAGTGTACATATGCATATGTAAAGCGATCGAGCACTGCCGGGGTGGCTTTGCTTCTGTACTGCTCATGTTCAACGTTTCCTATTTATGTTATTGCATTATAAGTGTTTTGAAAATGGTTATCTATTTAAGGGAATTGAGTTGAATACTCATCCCTGTGTTTATATCGTATTGTAGTGATTTCATTGAAAGCAAAATCCCACAAAAAAAAGTTGTTATTGGACTTAAATGTAAAAATCGTTCGTTTTGTTCATCTTTGTCTAAGTGCTGTATTTCATTGAAAATACTCTTCAAATGTTTTATTGAAAGATCGTCCGAATCATTTTGTGATTTTAAATCTTTGTGCGACCTTACTGGGCTCTCAAAAGCTCACTCCCCTTTGACTTCCTTTCTGCAGGTAGTGAACATCGTTAGATTACTTGAAACTGGACTAGAGACAAGCGGACAAGTGAAACTAAGTTTAGTATTAATCATTAGAACCCCTGCGCGGGTAAAGAGTATTGTTTAAATTTTGTAGGATATCAGTTTGGTATTTTATTTCTGAAATAAATTGAGAGTATGATTATTTTGAAGGTTAGTTGCTCTGATGATGGTTGACCATTTGGATAATGAGGACATATTCTCTTAGTGTATCTAATTGATTGAGCGTTAACATTTCGGAAAAGTTCCGGGATGTTACAGTGGACGTCGCCGGTAAAACCAAACCATAGTTGCCGCACTACCAACCAGCCACATCTACCTCCACCACCGCCTGTCCGCAACCTATCCCACCCACAACTGCCATCGCCGCCATCTCCTGCACCTAATCCCGTCGTCGCCACCTACTAAACCTAATCCCGTCACCGCTAACACTCTCACCCAATCTCGTTGTCGCCATCACCATATAATGCCGTAGTTGCCATCGCCTCCCAGTCTTGCTTCCACCACCATCCACACCACGACCAAACACCACATACCCACGTCAACAATCCTAAACACCACAACAATCCTAATCAAACAAATGCAGATCAAGGGTTTCAGATCGCAATGTGCGATTGAAATCCTAGATCTAGGATTGAAACCCTAGATCTGCGACAGCTTTCTCTCCCTTTCCCTTTCCCCTTCCATGCCGTCCCCTTCATGTTGCCTCACCTGCTTTGATCATGGTGCAGACTAGGCTGTTGCGGCGGCAGCACATGTGATTGGTGGTTGGGGCTGGGTGAAGGCAGAAATTAGGGATGGAGGTGATGGATGGGGCTATGTGGTGAAATTGTGACTTGGGTTAATTGGTTGAGGGTGGCGGCTAGGGTTTTTGTTGGTGAAGGTGGCTGCTAGGGTTAGGGTTTGGTTGGGGCTAGGGTTATGGTTTGGTTAGATTAGAGAATAAATTAGGACTTGAGTGGGATAGAAAAAAGAAATGAAGGGTATTTTAATCTTTTTAATGTATTAAAATCTACCACACGCCCTTCTTAAGAGAGTGAAGATCACTCTCCGCCAACTTGGACGGTTTTTTTTAACGATTGCAACACATTAACGACCTCAGGTGTCTCTTTGCAAATTTTCAAATTACAGGGGTCTTTTTGCAAAATGCCCAAACCACGAGGGTGTTTTATACAATTATCCCTTTTTTTTGTTAAAGAAAATAAAAAGTATTTTAAACACCTTCTCAAGAATAAGAAAAATGTTCAAAACCAAAACACCAAACCAAAATCACCACTTTTAGCGTTTCTGGTTTTATACTCTTTTCCAAATGTGTTTGATTAGGAAAGGCATAGATTGTCCTCACGTTCTTACAAAAAGATGTTGAATTCCTTTTATGACCATTCATTATAGGGCTCACTAATCTCTCTAATGCATGCATCCAGATGGAAGGGAAGGGAAAAGGGAGCTAATAAATACATATTTCTATTTTGGCTATTTACATTTCTTTTAAATTTAATTGTTGATAAATTAATTTTTTTTCAATAATCATTCTTATAAATATTTCTAGGGGATATGTGATGCCAACGAAAGTGGGTTCGTACTTACGTGGAGGTGCCACAAAGGCTGCAGTCCGTGTCAGCTTCCAAGTATGCAAAGTGAGAGACAGCAAGGACAGAGTAAGGGCTGAGAGCAAGGCTTCCCAGACAGGCCCTGAGGAATGGCAGTGCTGCGAAGGCAAGGCTAAGACGAACAGGACCGGCAGTCGATAGTCCAAGTCAGGGTCCGAGTCGAGGTCCAATGTTACGATCTTAAGCTATGTCCAATTTTATGTTTCTCTCTCTAGAATCCAAGAGCTCTCCAATTCTAGAGTGACAAAGTGATTTTTGTGAGAATCAAGAGGAAGTCCTTTTTTTGAGTCATAAAGTTCACTATTTATAGGAAATAGTGTACTTATGTCATAAAGTGCCACATGTCGTCCCCTGGGAGTGACACGTCACCAGGGGGACCCAAAATACCGGTTCTACGTTGGACTGCCGGTTCCCAAATTCGCGTTGCCTGCCTCGCACAGCGTCGCTCTGCCTGTCTGAGAAGACTGACCATACCATGACGGCATGGTCAGAGTAAACCCGTTGCCCCAGCCACCAATCCAAGCCCTTACTGAATCCCACGAGGTGCGTCAAGAGACGCGCAGAGAACCTGACAGTGGTGAGGGTTACCCCTGTAGCCAACTGTCAGGCCGACTAGGCGCGATGCCCTCCAAGGACCTGCTCCCGTCCCGGAGTGACCCGGGGGTCATTGCCCTAGTGGTGTCGACGATCAATGGTAACATGAGAGGACATGGTCGCAGCTCAGTGCTCCGAGTCCGTGGCGAGGGGTCCTCGTACCGGAGCCCCCTGTGACTGTGACGGCGATGGCTATGAGGTTGTGAGCCCATCCCGGTATGGGGGCCGAAGCCCCCCTTGTGATTGAGACGGCGATGGCTATGAGGTTGTGAGCCCATCCCGGTATGGGGGCCGAAGCCCCCCTTGTGATTGAGACGGCGATGGCTATGAGGTTGTGAGCCCATCCCCCTTGTGATTGAGACGGCGATGTCTATGAGGTTGTGAGCCCATCCCGGTATGGGGGCCGAAGCCCCCCTTGTGATTGAGACGGCGATGGCTATGAGGTTGTGAGCCCATTCCGGTATGGGGGTCGAAGCCCCCCTTGTGATTGAGACGGCGATGGCTATGAGGTTGTGAGCCCATCCCGGTATGGGGGCCGAAGCCCCCTTTGTGATTGAGATGACGATGGCTATGAGGTTGTGAGCCCATCCCGGTACGAGCCCGAAGCCCCCCTTTTGATTGAGACGGCGATGGCTATAAGGTTGTGAGCCCATCCCGGTAGTATGCAACATGATTGTGGCGCATGAGCGCGGTGCTTATAGCACGAGACAATACCTGGTGCCTGGGGCACGTGTTGTGAAAGTGGTGCGGCGACGATCGTTGCGAAGCAATACTTGGTGCCGGGGCACGTATCATGAGAATGGCGCAAGGGCGCGGCGACGAACGTCGCGGAGCAATACTTGGTGCCGGGGCACGTATCATGAGAATGGCGCAAGGGCGCGGCGACGAACGTCGCGGAGCAATATTTGGTGCCGGGGTACGTATCATGAGAATGGCGCAAGGGCACGGCGACGAACGTCGCGGAGCAATATTTGGTGCCGAGGCACGTATCATGAGAATGGCGCATGGGCGCGGGTTGGGTGTCTCGAAGACAGGATGTGAGCTAAGTGTACCTGTCATAACAAGATAATGAATGCAACATGTAGTAGTGACAAAGTTGGGGAGTGATGGTATGCGGTTGTCGGCGACGGGTCATTCGGCAGTAGCGCGCGACCTTGGGCGATGGGCATCGCGGAAGCGGTGTGCGGTCATGGACAACGGACGTCCCGAGGTTGATGCACGACGGACGTCGTGAGGTTGATGCACGACGAACGTCGCGAGGTTGATGTACGAACGTCTGTGAACATCGCGGAGGTGCAAAGACTCGAGAAAACAAGTGCGCGCGAGAGGGGAGACCATTGGCCAAAATGGGGGGAAGGCCAAGGCTAACCCCTTGTGGAGGCCGAGGCCGACCCCCTAGGCATGGGGAAGGCCGAGGCCGACCCCCTGGGGTTGGCCAAGGCCAAATGGCCAACTCCCATGAAGGAGCCCAAGGCCACTCCCCCCTCTTGTTGAACTTCGGGCGCGCCGACGGTAGGTGGTTTGATGAGCAAAGACAAATCCGAAAGTTGCATTATGACAAGCGTGTCGACGTGAATCGTACCTACATGACGAACGAGCTGTCAAAGTTACGTGCAAAGCGTACGAAGTGAAAAAAGTGCGAAAAGGGGTTTGCGCAGATGGGTGAACCACCGGGGGAAAATGGCCGAGGCCAAGCCCTCCAGGAGGCCGAGGCCGACCCCCATGGCCTGGGGAAGGCCGAGGCCGACCCCCTGGGGTTGGCCAAGGTCATTTGGCCATCTTCCATTTTTCGGAGCCCAAGGCCACTTCTCCTTTTACGAACTTTGGGTGCGCCGTCGGTAGGTGTTTTGATAAGCAATGACAAATCCGGAAGTTGTGTTATGACGAGCGCTTTGCGAAAAATCATACCCATATAGTGATCAAGGTGTCAAGGTTACGTACAAAGCGTATGAGGGGAAAGAAGTACGAAAAAAGGGGTATGCGGGAAAGGGGTGAACCACCGGGGGAAAGTGGCCAAGGCCAAGCCCCCCAGGAGGCCGAGGCCGACCCCTATGGCTTGGGGAAGGCCGAGGCCGACCCCTATGGCCTGGGGAAGGCCGAGGCCGACCCCCTGGGGTTGGCCAAGGCCATTTTCCCCCTTGACCCCGTTTCTCCAAATGCGCCGTCGGCCGATATTTTTGATGAAAAGGTGTTCGGATGGTCTCGGCGTGACGATCGCGCTAGCGTTAGTGACGTCGACGTGAAATAAAATGTCTAAGTCACGCACAAAGCGCGCGGAACGAGAAAAACACGTGTCTTGGGCGCGCGGGCGCTGACCGGTTTGATGCGTTGGAAAATTGACCGTTGACAATGTCGACGTGTTCGCGTGAAATGAGACCCCTATTGGGCCCTTGGGTACGACCAGAATAGGTTGGGAACAATATGTTACTACAAAAAGGTAAGAAAATTAACCACAATGTAGCTTGTCTATAAGATACGGAGAATCTTACATGTTTAAACAATGCTGAAATATCTTTATTGCTTTTGTTGGTCATTTTTATACTTTATTAATAACAGTAGCTTTCTTTTTGGCAGAAAATTAGAAATATATACCAAGATTAACGCGGTGAGGGGTTAGAAAACATGCCGGAAAAACAAGTAAAAGACATTCAAATGACATCCCCATCCGATAGGCAATTCAATAAACTAAACCTTATAACAACAATGGCTAAAGTAAAAAAAAAAAAAAAACTACACTAATTATTTTTTTAAAGGATAATCACTAACAAGCTAAAAACAAGAGAGATACAACCAACTGAACAACTAAATACAAAATAACACTAACTAAACACAGGATAAGTAATACCCAAACAAGATAATGACTAAAGCCACAACCAATCAAAAAACAACACCAGTTGCCGGCCACCAACCGAAACTTCAGACACCTGTCTTCATCACTGCCACGTTGTCTTGATCCACGTGCATTCATGCCGACACTGGAAACCCACCTTCACCGTCCATCTTCCTGCCGCTACCCAGTCCTAGAGGACATCACCATAACAGATCCCATCAAACCCATGTACAAAAATTGCCAAAACAGAACTTTCGGACTAGATCCCCTCGCTGACGAACCCAAAACCAACAGAAGCACCCCAACCCAAGACCATCGCGGACCACCAATATCCACCGACTGAAGCTACCGACGCCCTACCTCTAACAAACTAACCGAATTCAAACACAACAACAAAAGGCAGACTCAACCAACTTCAATCACAAAACACAAAAACCTTTCTAGACCTAGGGGGGAGAGGGATCAATTAAGGGAAAGGGGGAAGCGAAACCCTAGAAGAAAAAACCCAGATCTAGACTCACCAAAACCATCTCCAACCCAAGGCCAAAAAACAACCTCCAACCCAAGGCCGCCCCTCACCCATAATTCTGTCGGCGGATTGGACTCTCACCCATCAACCACCACCTCAATCCGATAGCACCCTAAGGAGTCAACAACTTCAACCCACAACCACGCCACCCAATCACTAGCGTTAAAAAACGAAGGATCTCACATTTGACGGTAGGCAAACCATCATGGCGACGATAGCGTCAAACCCACCGAATCCACCAAGAGCCCCAAACTGAAAAACCCAAACAAACAGCTTAGGCTAGTCTACCACATCACCACCCACCGGGAAAACCAATGGTGGTGACAGAGACGTAGAGGGGAAAGGGTTGTAGCAGCGAAGGGGCTTATCTATTTTTTCTCGCCTCTCTCGTAGAGAGGTTTTTTATAGGTTTCAGGAGAGGCATTTATCACTTTCTCTAAACCGTTATTAATTATGCGTCAATTTAATTTAAATTATTTCTGATTTTTCTTTTGTTTTAATTAAAAAGCAATTTTTTGGAATTAATTCCAAACGCATGAGACATGATATCCGGTGATACCGTTACAAAACGGGCTTTCAGGATGCAGGGGTATCTGGTTAGTTAGAGAGAGCACTTTGTAGCCCTAATTCTCAGAAGTGCTGCAAGACTTCAAAGATAGGTGCACCGTGTGATATCGTGGTATGCAAACTGCAAATGCTTCAATGCTTCCCTTTCTAGAAGAGTAAGCTGCACCGTTTGATATCGTGGTACGCGAACTGCAAATGCTTCAATGCTTCCCTTTCTAGAAGAGTAAGCTGCGCCTCTGATTCTCCCCCTTCCATTCCTATGGAGCTCTGGATTCCGACGAGTTTCCTGCAAACGGTGTCTATTACCTCACCGTGCCCTTGCGCTTCACAATGTCACTTCAACGCGTACGTTCTTCGCCGCCGTAAGAAGCTTTCGGAAAGACTGAATTGCCACTCAAAGCCTATTCGAATCACATTGAGTTTGAACAAAGATTCTTCAGAAAGACAGAACGTTCGAGAAGATTCTGGAAATATTTGGGAAGATCCTGAATTTGTTGAAGTGATTGGGATTGGCAGCAGGAAAGATGCGGTCATCGACTTCTGTTTGGATTCACCCTCCCGTTCTGCCAATCTAAGATTTTGGTATGCTCCATATGATTAACTTACTTTACTTTTGAGTTTCGCATTATTGGAGCATGTGGATAATGCTTAGGAATGCATCTCAATTAAGATTAGGAAGCTAGAGATAATGATTGTACTCGGTATTACTTATCTGCTATCATTTCTTTCTATATAAACTAAAAAGTGATAAGTTGTATTCAAGAAATGAAATTCTATTTTATTTTTCTACATGGTATCAAAGCCGAAGATTCTTCCGCGGTGTTTTAGCTGCCCGCCCGGCTTCCTTCTTAATATTTTTTCTTTTCACAAATTTCTCTTGTTCGAAATGTCGTTTATCAAAGTAACATTTTTTTTGGTTACAACTGCCGACAATTCTCAATTGTCATGATATACCTTAAACTTCACATAGTTTTTACCTTCAGCATTCACTGTTGTAATAGTTAGTGAAAAGTTGAGTGTGGGTGTGTTGTCCCACATTGGAAAATAAAGAAGGATACAAAGCCTTTATAAGGCTCCACCCACCCAATCAATTAACTTTGGATGGTGGGAAGAGTTGGAGGGAAATTTGAAAATTTCCTTGATTTGACCTTGACTTGGGTTTGAAATATAACAATATTTAATGGTCAAAAGATGGGCACTTGGGCACTTGGGGCACTTGGGTCTTGGTTGAAATTAATTAATATGTTTTAATTAATTTCGTTTTACTTAGCAGTTAATTGCAGTTGGCAGTTAATTGCAGTTGGCCCTAAACAGTTGTGTCCCTTGATTTTATGGTTGTGTCTATTCAGATATTATTTAATATCTGTACATCCTTCAATTTCAATCAGATCAGAAACTTATTATTCAAAAACGTGTTCTTGGGGAAATTCTGAATTGCTGATCAGAATTTCATTTTGGCTTTGTAATCCTGGAGGAATCTGTCATTAACCCAGCAGCAATTATAGTGGGGGCATATTTCCTTAAGGACAGTGATTAAGTCACGCTCAAAGCCTTATTTTCGTCTTCATTTCTAACAATCTTAAGGAAATATCAACGATGGAGGCTAGTGGTACTGATTCTGTCTTCAACAAGATGTTCAATCCCGATGTGTTTAAACTGGAGCGTTTTGATGGCACAAATTTTACTCGCTGGAAGGACAAGCTGTTGTTCTTACTTACTGAATTAGGCATTGCATATCTGTTGAGCGACCATCTGTCCAAAATTCCTGAACCATCTGATGAGGAGCCCGAAGCAGTGACTGCATCTCGCAAGAAGCGTGAAGAAGATGAAGTCCGCTGTAGAGGGTTTATACTGAATTCGCTGTCTGATCGGCTGTATGATCTGTTTCGGCCGATGAAATCTCCACAAGAAATCTGGAAGGCCTTGGAAAATAAGTACACATCTGAGAAACAAGGTACGGACAGATTTCTTAGTATGAAATTTTTTGAGTTTCAAATGTCCGATAAAAAGTCTGTTATGAATCAAGTGGATGAATTACTGGTTCTAGTGTCTAGACTCAAGGATTTTAGTATAGAAGTGTCTGAACAACTTCAAGTGGCTGCTGTCATTGCAAAATTACCGGCCACTTGGAATAATTACCGGAAAAAGTTGTTGCATACTTCTGAAGAATTCACCATAGATCAACTCATAAAGCATATTCGAATTGAGGAAGAGACTCGTGTTCGCGAGTATAAATTTGCTTTTGAGTCTGAGACTAAGGTGAATTATATTGAGTCAAACACTCAGAAATCCGAAAAGGCTGATTCTAAGTCTGGAAACAAGAGAAAATTTGCTGAAGCCTCAAGTTCAGATTCTGCCAACAATAAGAAGAACAAGTCATGTTTTTTCTGTAACAAAAAAGGGCATTTTAAGAAAGAATGCAGGTTCTACAAGAAACTGAAACTGGAGGGAAGTGCAGGGCAAAAGAAGGCAAATGTGGTCGAGGATCAATCTGCTTCTGCAGAAATTATTGCTATGGTTGCAGGTCTTAAAATTAGTATGATAACAGAATGCAATATGGCAACAATTGGAAAATCTGCAGATTGGTGGTATGATTCTGGTGCCTCAGTGCATTGTTGCAACAACAAAAATCTGTTCAAAGATTACGAGGTTGCAACAAAGGATGAGAAGGTCTTGATGGGAAATCATGACACAGCCAAGGTTCTTGGAAAAGGGACTGTTGAACTGCAATTTACCTCCGGAAAGAAGCTGATTCTGATGAATGTATTTCATGTCCCGGATGTAAGGAAGAATCTGATTTCTGCAAATCTGTTGTGCAAGAAGGGCTTAAAGGCTGTTATAGAGGCGGAAAAAGTTATTTTCTCTAAGAATGGTGTATTTGTTGGACAAGGATTTTCTTGTGATGGCATGTTTAAACTAAGTATTAATAAAGTGGATGTTTCTGTTTACATGGTTGAGTCCTCTTTTGATTTATGGCATGCTCGTTTATCACATGTTAATTTTCAGTCAATCAAGTTTATGTCAAAACATAATTTGATCCCTTGTGTTAATGGAAATTCTGGAAAGTGCCAAATATGTATACAAGCGAAAATGACTAAGAAACCCTTTCCAAAGAATGAAAGAATATCTGAATTGCTTGATCTTGTACATTCCGATATATGTGAATTGAATGGTCTATTAACTAGAGGTGGAAATAGATATTTCATTACTTTTATAGATGATCATTCTAGATTTACTAAGGTTTATTTGATGAAAAGAAAAGATCAAGCTTTTGACTTGTTTAAATGTTATAAAGCCTTAGTTGAAAATCAATTGGAAAGGAAGATAAAAGTTCTCCGTAGTGATCGAGGTGGTGAATACTTTCCAAATGAATTTTCTGTTTTTTGTGAAGAAAATGGTTTAATACATCAATCGAGTGCACCTCATACCCCACAGCAAAACGGCCTAGCCGAAAGGAAGAATAGGACGTTGGTAGATATGGTTAACGCTATGCTTCTGCATGCTAAACTACCAACTAATCTATGGGGAGAGGCATTATTAACAGCGTGTCATGTACACAACAGAATACCTTCAAAGAAGTTTAAAACCTCTCCATATGAATTATGGAAAGGAAGAAAGCCTAACTTAAACTATTTGAGGGTATGGGGTTGTGTAGCCTATTATAGAGTTCCAGATCCTAAACGAACGAAACTAGGACCAAGAGCTCTTAAAAGTGTCTTTGTGGGTTATGCAGAAAACTCAAAAGCATATAGATTGTTGGATTTAGATTCTAATGTTATTGTAGAATCGAGGGACGTTGAATTCTTAGAAACAAGTTTTCTTGGTGATTCTAACGTAAATCCACAATCAAATAATGAACCGTTAAATCCTGCATTGGTACATGACACAATTATGAACTCTAGTTCTTCTTCAAGTAAGAAACGAAAAGGAATTGATCTTCCTATTGAAACTAGAAAGAGTCAAAGAGTTCGAAAGGAGAAGAATCTAGGTTCAGATTTTATTTCTTCACAAGCAATAGTCTTTTTGGTTGAAGGGAGTAGAGATGAGGTTGTAAACAAAATACCTATTGTTTTACATTTGGAAGAGGATCCTAGAACTTATAGTGAAGCAATGGCTTCAAGAGATAGTGCCTTCTGGAAGGAAGCAATAAATGACGAAATGGATTCTCTTTTATCAAATGATACTTGGGTATTGGTTGATTTACCTCCTAGTGCTAAACCCATTGGGTGCAAATGGTTGTTTAGACGGAAATTCAATACTGATGGATCTCTACAAACCTTCAAAGCTAGACTAGTTGCAAAAGGTTTTAGGCAAAAGGCAGGAGTCGATTATTTTGATACATTTGCTCCTGTTGCAAGGATTACTTCTATAAGAGTGTTGTTTGCATTAGCATCAATCTATAATTTATATGTTCATCAAATGGATGTGAAAACAGCATTTTTGAATGGTGAACTTGATGAAGAAGTGTATATGGAGCAACCTGAAGGGTTTGTGCTTCCTGGAAATGAAAAGAAAGTTTGCAAATTAGTTAAATCATTATACGGATTAAAGCAAGCTCCAAAACAGTGGCATGAGAAATTTGATAGTGTGATTTTATCACACGGTTTTAAACATAATGGAGCTGATAAATGCATTTATTCCAAATTCACAAAGGACTATGGTGTGATAGTATGTCTATATGTTGATGATATGCTCATCATAGGAACCAACATGAACGGGGTGAATGATACTAAAAAGTATCTAGCTTCTCAATTTAAAATGAAGGACATGGGAGAAGTTGATACTATCTTGGGAATCAAAGTTAAGAAACATAGTGGGGGTTTTGCTTTAAGTCAATCACATTATGTTGATAAGATTCTTTCCAAATTTAATCATTTGGGGATTAAAGAATTTCATACTCCGTTCGATGTCTCTAACAAGTTGGTGGAGAATTTGGGAAGATCGGTAAGTCAATTAGACTACGCTAGTGTAATTGGTAGTTTGATGTATGCTATGCATTGCACTAGACCTGATATTGCTTTTGCAGTTTGTAAGCTTTCGAGATATACGCATAATCCTAGCACCGACCATTGGAGAGCTATTGGAAGAGTTCTCGGTTATCTTAAAAGAACTAAGTTCTTTACTTTGTTTTATAACAAGTTTCCTGCGGTGCTAGAAGGTTACAGTGATGCTAGTTGGATAACTAGTGTAAATGATAATAAGTCAACGTCTGGTTGGATTTTCACTTTAGGTGGAGGAGCTATCTCATGGGCTTCTAAGAAACAGACGTGTATCACTCATTCCACAATGGAATCTGAGTTTGTAGCTTTGGCAGCAGCAGGCAAAGAGGCGGAATGGCTAAGAAATTTATTGCTAGATATAGAGTTGTGGCCACAACCGATGCCAGCAATCTCTTTGCACTGTGATAGTGAAGCTACTATGTCTAGAGCATTTAACAAAATATATAATGGCAAGTCTAGACATATTGCTTTGAGACATGAGTATGTTAGACAACTGATTGTTGATGGTATAATCACAGTTGTCTACATACGATCGAAAAATAATCTTGCTGACCCACTAACTAAAGGTCTCTCGAGGGATATGATAAAAGGCACTGCGAGTGCAATGGGTCTAAAATAGTTCTAGTTTGTCACTAGTAACGGGAACCTTACCTTTATTATTACAATGAAATTTTAAAGGTTTAAAAGGTAATAACAAGTTATAGTTTGTGACAGTCAACAAGTACTAGGGTCGAGATAGTGCTTAAGGAAAAGAGGCTGAGTATTTAATACTCTTAATGAAGTATTGGGTTCGGAATAAGAACAAGAAAGTCTAGATTGAGACTTTATTTAGACTTCACCTATGTAAACACAAGGGAGTGGTGCCGCTCCTATCAAAGTTTGGAACATAAAACTTTGTAAGTGCTTATGAAATCAGGAGGTAGCACAAGGCCATAACATGGTGCTAAAGCTCACGGTGAACATGTTAAAGAAGTAGTAAGATTTGTGTGTATGATATTTCCGATCTTGTCAGTACAGGAATTATGGTTTAATAGATTATAACTAACCATTAATTTCGACAAGATTTTGAAATATTTATACTAATAGGAGGTTTAAGTCGAAAGATACCTTCTATATGCATAAATCTGTTCATGTTTCTGATTCTCTTGTCACTAACTAAGTGGGGGATTGTTGTAATAGTTAGTGAAAAGTTGAGTGTGGGTGTGTTGTCCCACATTGGAAAATAAAGAAGGATACAAAGCCTTTATAAGGCTCCACCCACCCAATCAATTAACTTTGGATGGTGGGAAGAGTTGGAGGGAAATTTGAAAATTTCCTTGATTTGACCTTGACTTGGGTTTGAAATATAACAATATTTAATGGTCAAAAGATGGGCACTTGGGCACTTGGGGCACTTGGGTCTTGGTTGAAATTAATTAATATGTTTTAATTAAATTTCGTTTTACTTAGCAGTTAATTGCAGTTGGCAGTTAATTGCAGTTGGCCCTAAACAGTTGTGTCCCTTGATTTTATGGTTGTGTCTATTCAGATATTATTTAATATCTGTACATCCTTCAATTTCAATCAGATCAGAAACTTATTATTCAAAAAACGTGTTCTTGGGGAAATTCTGAATTGCTGATCAGAATTTCATTTTGGCTTTGTAATCCTGGAGGAATCTGTCATTAACCCAGCAGCAATTATAGTGGGGGCATATTTCCTTAAGGACAGTGATTAAGTCACGCTCAAAGCCTTATTTTCGTCTTCATTTCTAACATTCACTGCCAAAGATTTTTTCTCTCCTTATCTGATTTGGAGTTCTATGACTAACAAATAGTGGCATGGTCCGCATGGATTTCATCCCACGGAGAGCATATGTTAGCCCGTGAGGAGTTGTTTATTGTTCTTGAGTGGGGAGTTGTTTATCGGTCTTGAATGACATTTTTAGTTCACTAGCGCATTAAAGGCTCAAGTCTTCTCCGGTGGTGGCTCACAATGACAACAACTTCATCATTACTTCACATCAAACGTCAAATTCATGAAGCTTTGTATCAAACCTCCTTAAGTTTGAAGGAGAGTATTGGAGAATGTGGGGTAATGCTTGGGAGTGCATATCAATCAAGATTAGGAAGTTAGAGATAATGATAAGTTATATTTATCTTTCACATTATCTTGTACTTAGTAGTACTAATTTGCTATCATTTATTCCTATATAAACCCTTAGTGGCAAGTTGTATTCATGAAGTGAAATTCTATTTTATGTTTTTACAATGTTGTTTTTTTTATAAAGAGGAAATGAAACTCTCGAATGCTCGACCACATTTTGTCCCTAAAGGCATTTGCACGAGTGTTTTTTAGAGAGAAAAGAGAGGAAAGGAAAGGAAAGTGGCTCATTTCTTCTTTTCTTTTTTGAGTAGTGAAAAGAAAAGAAAAGGACAAAAAATATGAGTTTCTTTCTCTCTAAATATTTTCTCTCAAAGTTGGGAATGCCCATATTCACCTTGAAATAATAAAGGCTAAAATTTTAATGATCTTTGTTAGAATAATGCCCATATTCTAACAAAGATCTTTGTTAGAATAATGCCCATAGCCCCTGCATTATCCACAGAGAGTCGAACTTGGTTTAACGTATTCATATACACTGCAATTTTAGTGTTTTCTTTCGTTCTTTTGTTTTTCGTCTGGTCAGTTTCAAAGTGTTGCGTGTTGGGGTTAGTGGTTAGCAGATTTGCTAGGGCCTTTTCCCTCATTTTGTCGGTTTTAGTTCAAACCTTGTATGTTTAGTTTTTCATTTTGATCTTTACAGGAAGTCCTCTGTTTGTTTTTCTTAATAGGCCCCTTTACACACTCTGTACTATGGCAGTGTGGTAGGGGTTGTGCTCCTTTGGCGTTTCAAATACAATTCTTTCATTATTTGAAAGAGAAAAAAGTTCTTGTCTTTTTTTTTTTTTTGGTGCAACAGAACTTAAATACAAAAAAGTTATTGTCTTGTAATGTGAAAGCGATGTTCTAACGTTATACAATAGCAAGATGGATATATGCAGTGAAAGTATTGACTGATAAGATGTTAGTTAACTCTTGCTGCCATGCTCTAGTTGTAGGTGTCTTTATGAGGATTATCCTTCTAAAACTTTGTATTCTAAGTCTTCTCTTAAATAAATATTTGTGGTGACTTCGTTAAGAAATTTGAAGGCACGTGTCCTGTTGTGGACAATATGTTGGATTAGGGCAATGCCAACAGACTAGGTTACTTTTTCGAAATAACTAGTAGCTAATTTTGTGAGGATCCCTCTTCAGTGAGTTCTTACAAGCTTAACAAGCATCATGGTGTGAAGGTTTTGCCATATAGTATAGAAGTTAATCTTGTAGGGTTGTATGGCCTTAAGTTCAACGTGTAGACTGTGTCATGCTTATGTAATAACAACGAGTAGGAGATTGCACTTGCCTAAGATTGCTATCAGGCTTTTTTAGAAGAACTACTTCAATGAAGTTTTATGTAAATTGAACTTTCAGAATGTTTTCCAGTGGTGCTATTTGCCCTATGATCATACTCCCTTCAACTTCCCACTTCTCGTTATCATGTTCATTTTCCCAATGGCACAACCTTTCCAACCAATCTTACTTAGCATTTGAAACAATTTTTATTTTCAGTTTTGAAAACTCAAAATTATTGACGTTTGACAGACAATTTTAGTTTTCTTTTTCCTTAAGTTTTATAAACCAGTTTTTAAAATGGGGCTGATTTTGAAAACTCCATTTTGGAATTTTCAACTTTAAGTTTTGGTAATTTTTTTTTTTTTTGAAATCCACCTTTCAACTTTTGTTAGAAGCATTTTATGTCTCTTCTTCCCTTCAATCTTCATCACCAACACCTATCACCCAAGAATACCAAACCACCAACGTTGTCAACCACCATACCCATTGACCGCCAGTACCAGTACCACCAACACCAATGACCAACGCCTACAACACCAAACTACAAACACTGCCAACCACCAATGCCACTGACTGCCGATCTGCCACCAGCACTGATCAACACACCTGGACATCAAAACTGTCAACACCGCCAACCATCATAGCCACCGATTACCAGCACTACCACCACCACAACCACTGACCAATACCTCCGAACACCAAACCCTCTAAAATCAGTCACCACACGGCACCGCCACTCCTTTAACTCCAAATCACAATTGTACCGATCACCATTTTCCTTGCAACAAACACCACCAAAGGATTTCATGATTGATTAGTCTTATTATCTTCAATTTGCGCAGGTAAATTCCAAGCTAATCAAACCTATTCACCTAATCAAACCTCAATCCCAACCAATGAAGCCCTAATTCGCAAGCTAGTGTGTTACTGCCACAACAGTAATTGGACGGTGGCAGAGGAGATGTGTTGATCGTGGTGGGGGCGTTTCTCGTTGTTGAACATAAGGGCTCAGAAGAAGCTCTCAAGTATTGGGAAATGAAAGAAAAAAGAAGAAAGGAAAAATAGAAAGAAAAAAAAAAGTAAAAACAAATTATACAAAACTGCTATCAAACAACCCATCAGTTTTGTTAAAAAGGAAAATTCAAAGAGGTTTTGTTTTGTTTTTTTTTTTGGGAAAACAAAAACTGAAACGGGTTTCAAACACACCCTTAATAGTGGTATTCCCCTCTTCTCTTGCTTCTTTAATTGTCTGCTCCAAATTCTTCCCCTAAAGGAAGCCTTTTCATCGAAGCTTACCAAATAGTTGTATTCCCCTCTTGGCTTCTATTGATGTAATTATTGTCCATTAAGTTTGATTTTGCAATTATTGATCAGCTGGAGAAAGAAAAACAACCAATGAGAGGAGAACCTGCAGGCAGAACAAGAGTTATTAGGGATGTTATCATTTCTTTTACGTTCTACCAATAAATAGAAAATACAATAACATCTGCTAAACTCACTAGTAATAAATACCATGATGCTGGTTTGCATGTGTCACATATATCCAGGTTGAATTTAACAGCAAGAAATTGGTGCCTTGAGCTGTCCATTTGCATATGGTGCTGCTATTTTGACTTTGGAGTTAGGAATTTCATACTAATGTAACAGGCGCGAGAGTTTTGATTCATGATAATGTCTCTTTTGATTAGATATTTTCCGTTTCCATGACTCAGATTCTATGCCTGGAAAACACGTCGACTCTGTACAGATGATTGGCTTTGGCAAGTTTGTCAAAAGTTGTTGAGTGACCAAACATTCTTACATGCCAAAGAATTATTTGCCCTAGCTCTTATCCCCAGTATAGGCAGTTTGTCCTTCTTAAAGCTTTAACAGGTGGTGCAGTTTCAATTACAAAGATAACGGCTGAAGTTCGACGAGAATATAAAGACGTATTGAGAATGGGATATTGCCCAAGTTTAGAACTCCTCTGTCAAATATGGTGCCTTCTGACCAGATCTAGCACTATGAATTCATTTTGAGTGATGGTTTTATTAGAAATGACTCTCCTAACATTATGAAATACTACTTGGCCTTTTTTTTTTTTGCTGCTTATTCTTGTGGTACATATAAAACATAATCTAAAATCAGCTGTATTGAACACGAAGATCTGACACTCATAATGCATCCTCATTCCTATTTTTAAACCCAACCATATGTATTGCAGGAATATTCTTTCGAAAGATTCAGAAGTAGTGCAACTACAGCAAAGGATCTGTGGGAAAGGTAAATACCTTGTCACGTAGTTTTGCCACTATCGATTTAGTTTTTCACTATTGGAATGTGTTCATAGGTCAGGTTCTTTAACTTGGAAGGAGAGGGGCAGAAAGTCACCCTGGAACTTTGTTTTTGTTTTGATGCTCCATTTCAAATTGACCTAGACATGGTCCCATGGCCTAATCCAAGTAGAATTCTGGTGCGACTTCATGGCCTTTATCAGTTGGCCTCTAAGCATGAATTACTGTGGTCATACCCATATGTAGGTCCAGGATGCCTTGAGAATGTAGCACGTGTCACCAAGTAAAATTGGACTCCCTTACTTTTGTTTTTTTCTTTTGGTGCATTGAACTCCCTCACTTTCATGTTGCAAAGAAGTAGATATAGTCTTACTAATGCATCACAAAGTATAGTTTCTACGGCATTGATCTTGATATGGTCTGTGAAAGTCCCTTACATTGAGGAGAAAATAGCCCAAAATGAAGAGTAAGGGGGCGTGGGAGGAGTAACTCTTTCTTCCTTTTTTTTCCCTTTGCCATTATTGTTTACTAGCAAGTCTTTGGTATGACTATCATATTTTTGTCAAGAAATTTCAAGACAATTAAGCTAAATATGTTTTAAATAAATGGAGACAAATTTTATGTTTCTTACATTTTGTTTCTAAAGTGTCTGACATGCATTACTGCTAGCACATGATTTCGATAACAAGTTGCGTATTCCCCAAAACCTTTTTCTAATCAACGATGGACGAGATTGAACAGGAAAACTATATGAGGTATGTGAATTTATTAAGGGATGTACAGTGTTTGGTGGAAGAAACATAATGGCCCTACTTTAACCATTTACTCAGGTTTGGTTATGGAACGAGGTTCTTGAATATAATGGAGTCATTTGAGACCTACCGCACCAGGCATGCCCTTTTGAAACTTTAAGCCACATGAAGCCAGTGAAGCATCAGGTGTATGTAAGGGGCTATTTCTGCCGTATAAGCTTTTCCAACCTCTCATTAGTACATAACTTCTTGTCCCAAAAAAAAAAAAAAGAAAAAAGAAAAGAAGAGAGGAAGGAAATAAATTGCACTTATAGTGATGCATACTTCTTCAAATTGTGCTTTTTTTTTTTCTCTCTCCTCTCTTCCCTGTCTCACCAGTCACCACCAATCCCACATTCCATCAACAGTCACAGTTGCCTCTCTGCCTCGTCTGTTAGCAGACTTCGTTTAGAATCCTATCGAGAATCTAATGTCTTAAAAGCCAAACATAACCCATCAAGTTGAAACTAGATCAATCGTTGATAAATATAATGTTATATTTATTAATTCATCTATCAACTTTTTAGGTACTTAATCTGGTGGAAAAAATTGAGAAGGGAGCTCAATCGGAAAACAGAAAAAGGAGAAGGGTAACTTACAAATTTAGTCCTTTATCTTTGGTCCATATGTTTAAAATATCCGTGTACCTTAATTTGCGTGGCGCTAGTCTTTAAAATAGCTTCCGTGTCTTAGTCCTTCGGGTGACAATGGCTTGAAAACCCAGCATTAGACGTGGCCTTAGAAATGCTGACTTGGATCTGACATGGCAAATGAAAGTGAAATTTGAGTTGAAGGACCTCCTGGAATTTTGGACCAAAGATTTAGGACCAAAATTAATAATTTATCCTTTTCTTCTTTTTATGGGTAAATCATTTTTACCTTTACGAATATCTTAAAAAACTTTCAATTGTCAGTGCACGTACTCATATCCAGTGACATTTCAGATAAGTTTAAGTATTAAAAGTTCGTACATGTATCAATTATTTACTCACAGAAATTAAGGACCAGAGAGATATGGCAATATTTGGACTAATATATGTTCAAATCAATAATACTTCAATAATTTATATAAAAGACCATAGTTTGGACTAACCTACTGGTCCCTTCTGTAAGGTTCTTGTAACTAGTTACTTCGGTAATGAGTTAAATGCTAGCAGTTTGTCAAATTAAAATATCTTATACCTCTATTGATTTTTTTTTGGGGCACTTATAGGGGTTCGTGATTCTTATTCTAGATTTTGAGGTAATATACCCAAAATTAATACCTAATAGGTTGGTATAAATTTATGAAGTAACTTTTTTTTTTTAATATTTTGTAGTGCTTTTAAGGTACTAAAAATATAGTCCTTATCAGTTTGTGAAAGTTTGTTTCGTTATTTAAAGTGTTTTTGAGTTGCTAATTGTCAACAATAAGACCTAATAGGATAGGATAGTATATTTACTAGGTGAAGCTTAAGAAACTTTGTATTTTATTTCCCACTTTAAGAGGGTCTACAAAGATTGATGTTTTTTCTAGTGAAAACTTTGGTAGGAAAAAGGAAAACCAAAACTACAAAAACAATAACATTTCGCTTAAAGCAGTCCGGTTAAAAAAGGAAAACTCACTCAAAGAAAAATGATGCGTGTCTTAGAATGACCCCTTGCTAGATATAGAGATACATATAGATTTAGGCTTACTTCTCCTTCTAATTAAAACATCCACCCCTAAACTATGGCAAGTCAATGAAAGTTGCAAAATTGAGGCTTTTTGAAGTATTTTTACTTTTGATTTTTCACGTTCCAGTAACAAAGATCTGTTGAGCTGATAATGATATTGAAAAAATAGAACTTTTTATTCTACGTTTCTCATTGATCAGAGGTTGAGTATTAATAAGAAAAAGAAATATTCTACATCCTTAATTTTAATACCCAATTATCTACCATAAAATCAGGGATTAATTACAATTATCATCCTAGCTAGTAAAGCTAATGATCTGAAATATACCTACCTAAAATACAACTAAATAATCACAAAATCAATTATACTTAAATCATTAACTCTAATTTTGGAATTTACTCCCTGAAATCCTTCACTCCCCCTCAAGCTGGGAGTAAAGCTTTTGTGAGAATATCAGCTGTTTGGTGACTTGAAGGAGTATAAACCATTTGAATGATACCTCCTTCAATCTTCTCTCTGATGAAAACATGTTTGGTCCTGTCATGGTGGACATAATTTTTAGCAATGTTGATAGATGCTTGATTGTCACATAAGACTTTTATTGAACCTTTACATGTAATCTTTAATTCTTCTAGAAGTCTTTTAAGCCACATCCCTTCGCAAATACTGAGTGCTATAGCCCTTAACTCAGCTTCAACACTGCTTCTAGACACCACGGATTGCTTTTTGCTTCTACAAGTTATGAGGTTACCCCAAACATATGTGCAGTAACCAGAAGTGGATCTCCGGTCTGTAATAGATCCAGCCCAATCTGCATCACAATAGATATCAATATTTTTCCTGTACCCCTTTTTGAAGAAAAGACCCTTGCTTGGCGTCATTTTTAGGTACCTCAAAATTCTGTAAACCGCATCAAGATGTTCTTCTGTGGGATTATTCATGAACTAACTTACCGCATTGACAAAAAATCCAATATCAGGTCTAGTGTGTGAAAAATAGATAAATCTCCCTATAAGACGTTGATATCTCCCTTTATCAACAGGAGTACTCCCTTCT
This sequence comes from Escallonia rubra, assembly GCA_033065855.1. Classification (NCBI taxonomy): domain Eukaryota; kingdom Viridiplantae; phylum Streptophyta; class Magnoliopsida; order Escalloniales; family Escalloniaceae; genus Escallonia; species Escallonia rubra. The sequence goes on along the minus strand of JAVXUO010001644.1, from coordinate 47,559 downwards.
TTAATGCCTAGTTTACAGGTTGGGTCCATAGGGGTGTCAACAGGTTGGCAGCCAAGGATGCCAGTCTCCTTAAGTAAGTCAAGGGTGTATTTCCGTTGGGAAATTAAGATCCCCTTGTTTGAGCGAGCTACTTCCATGCCAAGGAAGTATTTTAACTTTCCAAGATCTTTAATCTCAAACTCTTTGGCTAGGATAGTCTTCAACCTGTTCATTTCCTCATAATCATCTCCTGTGAGAATGATATCATCAACATAATCAATAAGGATAGTACGCTTTCCATCTGAAGAATAATTAGTAAACAGAGTATGGTCTGATTGACCTTGAGTGTACCCATATTTCTTTACAACTCTTGTGAACCGGTCAAACCTCTAGGGGATTGCTTGAGGCCATATAGAGCTTTCTTCAGCTGGCACACTTTTTGTGCATTTTCCTTACTCTCAAAACCAGGAGGAATTTCCATGTAGACTTCTTCTTCTAAGTCACCATTCAGAAAGGCATTCTTGACATCTAACTGATGAAGAGGCCAATTAAGGTTAGAAGCTAAAGATAGAAGAACCTGGATTGTATTCAACTTAGCCACAGGAGCAAAAGTTTCTTGATAATCAATCCCATAGGGTTGAGTGAAACGTTTTGCAACTAACCTTGCCTTATACCTATCAATACTCCCATCTGCATTATACTTTACATTAAAGATCCATTAACAACCCACTGGTCGTTTTCCTTCAGGAAGACTTGAAATATCCCATGTACCATTTTTATTTAAGGCACTGATTTCTTCATTTATGGCAGCTCTCCATTTTGGATTTGCCATGGCTCCTCGTACAGTGGTTGGAATTTCAATTTGCGATAAGTTTGCAACAAATGCCCGATAACTTGGGGAAATATTGTCATATGAAACAAAGTGAGATATGGGATGTTGGGTGCAAGACCTCACTCCTTTCCCTTGGGCAATGGGAATATCAAGATCATTATAAGGTACAAAAATGGAATCGGATGAGTTTTCAATATTACCGGATTCCGCAGGAGCAGTACTCGGGTTAGGATCCTGGAAGGCTCAGGAAGAATTGGTTGCTTTACCTCGTTATTTCTTGGCTTCCTGGAGTAAACAAAAAATTTCCATTTCCCTATATTCTGGGCATGAAAATTTGGTGGAGATTTTCCCTTCTGAGAAGTAGACTCAGTGTTGTTTTCAGGATTGATGTGAGAGATTAAAGGAAAGGAATCAGTAGACTCATTATAGAAATGCCAAAACTGATATTCATCTTTGCTAGTGGCAGAGTTCTCCCCTTGAATAGAAGTTTTGGAGTAGAAAGATTGATTTTCAAAAAATGTAACATCCATAGTGTTGTAGACTTTCTTCTTTTTAAGAGAATAGCATTTATACCCCTTTTTAGATGAAGAATAACCAATAAAAATACATTTGACAGCCTTTGGATCTAGTTTATCCCTAAGATATGGTGGATATGAACAAAAGCAGAACAACAAACAACTTTAAGATGTAAATTGGATATAAGACGAGTAGAGGGGTAAGAGTGGGTGAGAAGCTGAATAAGAGTGTTAAAATTCAGCACTTTTGATGGCATTCTGTTAATGAGATAGGCTGCTGTAAGGATAGCATCCCCCCAAAATTGTTTGGGAAGACTTGAAATGAATAAGAGAGCTCGGGCTACTTTTAGAAGATGACGATTTTTTCTCTCAACTATCCCATTTTGTTGAGGATTATCAATGCAAGAACTTTGATGAACAATACCATTTTCAACTAGATAGTTGCCTAAGGTGGAGTTAAAGTATCTTTGGCATTATCAGTTCTTAAAACTTGGATTTTGGCTTGAAACTGATTTTTGAATCATATAATGAAACCTTTTAAAATTCAAATACAAATCATACTTAAACGTTAAATCCAACATAGTACAATGTACATGGTACATAACATAAGAAATTAAGTCTTACAAAGTCATACGAATAGGAAACAAAGGAAATAACTGAAATAAGTAATAAGTCGATCAAGTGCTCAATCTACATCGATCGTTTCATCTTCTTCGTCGTCCTCTTCACCTCCATCTCCATCATTTGAAATTAAGTTGACAAAATAACTACTGAAATTAATTAAGTTGACTAAATTAATTTCAGTAGTTAATTAAGTGGACTAACTTCCAACATTTGGAAATTAACTACAAAAGATGCGCAGCATTACATGCAAAGTGTAACGAGTCTTGAGTGTTGACTTAACACTCGGGAGAAATAAAAAGAGAGAGAGAGGCACGGCAGTCGCCTCACAGACGACTTCGAAGATTCAAGAGAAGGTACCTATGAGTCGGCGACGGCGGCGAGGACCTCTGGCGACGATGCAGTGACCTCCGGCGATAGCGATGGCGAGTCGCAGCAGCTGCTTTAGTCTTCGCGAGGGGCGACGGCGACTGGAATCGTCGGCGTCGGCTTCGGAATGGTCGCGAACAGCTCCGGCGACAGCTACAAGTCGATAATGGCTTCCGTGAGGTGCTTCCAAGCTGACGGCCGTAAGGTGAGATTCGCAGATGTTTGTTTTTTCAGATTAGGGATTTGGGGCACAATCTGTGTTCTCTTAAAAAAAATCCCCACTTCTTACATTTGACCCCCGAAATTAGTTCAAAAAATTCCAAAGTAGCCCCAAACGGTCGGACACTGCACATCACCGTGTCCGACACTCCTCGATGCAGTGTCCGACACGGTGTCGGAAAAAAAAAAAAAAAAAATTCAGACACCGATTGGCCGTGTCGGACACGTGTCGGGCGGTGTCCGGAGGGTGTTAGGGTGTCCGTCCGTTTAGGACACCAAACCCCACCCTAGGAGGGGTGTCCGTGCTTCAGAGCCAATCATCTTCCCCGAGTCTTGATCCTGAAAAATACAGTGGGTAGGGAAGAAATTAGCAACACATTTCAGGTCTTTGGTGAGTTTGCTAATGTACAATAAGTTGCAAGATAAACTCGGAACTAAGAGGACATAATCAAGAGTTATAGAAGGTGAGATAACAATAGAGCCTATTCTAGATACAGTGGACAAAGAGCCATCAACAATACGAACTTTATAATTATTAGAGCATGCTAAATAAGAAGAAAATAGAGAGATATCACCAGTCATGTGATCAGAAGCCCTTGAATTAATCACCCAAGGATTGCTTTTCTCAACCTTGCTATCAAGAGCACTTGGAAATATACCTTTTTGGGCTATAGTTCCTGACCCGATAATTGGTGGATTGATTTGAGCTTGATTGAACATGTTCTAAAGAAGTTCCAATTGCTCCTTGCTGAAGACAACATCTTCAGATATTGGAGGAAATGCTGATTTCGGAAGTCATCGCACCACTACCAGTTGCTGATGACTTGCAAAAATGCGAAGAGGAGAAGGTGGCTGATTTGTGCGAAGGTCGGAGAAGAAGGCTTTTGACCCATGCGGAAGGAACCAGCCCCGAAAATGCGGAAGCAAAGATTCAGAGTTCTAGCTCTGATACCATGTTAAGTTACCATGTGCTCTAAAAGCTTAAGCTGTTAGAGAATGAGCCCAACAATGTTATCATGCTTTACTCTCCCCCTCACGTGCAAGCCTCTGATTGCACGTGAAGAGACAGACCAAGACAGAATTGAACAGATTGCACGTGGAGAGACAGACCAAGACATAAATAAACACAAGGGGACCAGATATGCAAGCGGGAAGAATTGAACCCAAGACCTTGCCAAACCAGAGCTCTGATACCATGAAAAATTAGAGAACTTTTTATTCTACGTTTCTCATTGATCAAAGGTTTAGTATAAATAAGAAAAATAAAATAAAATAACCTACATCCCTAATTTTAGGACCCAATTAGGTACCATAAAATCAGGGATTAATTACAATCAACATCCTAGCTAATAAAGCTAATGATCTGAAATATACCTACCTAAAATACAACTAAATAATCACAAAATCAAATAGACTTAAATCATTAACTCTAATTGAGGAATTTACTCCCTGAAATCCTTCAGATATACCTGGAACAAAGAAGAAAATGATAAATCATAAATTTGGCCCTTTGTCTTTATTCCAAAATTTTAAGACGTCCTTTAACTCATTTGTTAGATCCCTTTTTGCCGAGTCATGTCCTAGTCAGCATTTTTAGGGGCATGTCAGGAGTTAACGATGAGTTTTCATGCCCTTGTCAGCAGAAGGATTATAGGAGACATGAAAGCTAAGCTTTAGGGCTAACGGTAGTACGGTACACAAGTTAAAGTTTAAGGACTGTTGAATATATGGACGGAAGAAAAAGGACCAAGTTTATAATAATGGATGCGTGGATGGGTTTCGAAATTCTTTTCTGTTCAAAGTTTTAGGTTCTGATAATCGACCTTGGCTTGGTGGGGATAAGGTTTGTGGTTGATTGCATGACAACATACCCTACTGCTGCCGGAGGAGGTTCAGTAGGTCAGAGGTAAAGTATCAATGAGAAATAGACCCACCAAGGGGAAGTATCAGAGGTAAACATATAAGTGGTAAAGTATATAAGTGGTAAAGTATCAGAGGTAAAGTATGTATCAATGAGGGGGTGGAAAAGCATATAAGGGGAAGTAAATAGACCCTCCCTAAGTGTACAGCGTAGACAAATATGTGAATCAATGACCCTTTGGTTTAGTTAAGATTGCAACAATATCTGAACTAAGATCACGCTTTTGCAGGTTCCAAAGACAAATATGGGACCCTCTCTGAGTATATTATGTAGACTAATATGTGATTCAACGAGTCTTTGGCTTGGAAAGATTGTGACATTATCTGAACTAAGATCACGCTTTTCAGGTCGTGAAGTTCCGCTTGTTATAAAAGTGTCTGATCCTTCGGATTCAACTTGAGCATTACCTTAGATGATCTACAGAAGATTGTAGATTTGTCTTATGGTGGTTAGGATGGGAGCAAAACCTTAAAGAACAATTCTCAATCATTTTTTACTGACTTGTTTTAAGTATTCACGACAGCATTAAGTCACTGCCATTTTGACATAGTTTTATTTTACGAGTGGGTAAATAGTGGGTAAAGTGTAATACATGGTCCTATCTCTTTTCCTTATATTTATGCCCTACGTTTGAATGCTAACACAGACTCTAGACCATTTTAAAGGAATTCAAGGTTGAGATATTTCGAGTTCACCGTATCTGCTTACCCTTTGTACTCGTAAGTCAGCGCTCACAAATATTTGCTTCAATACTTGTTCTCTGCTGAATTCTGCAGATGCTACTCCAAGAGTTGTGGAAGCTCCGTCATTATTGCAGTCTTGTTCGAAAGCAGTTATACTTGTTTGTACATTACTCATCTCTTGCTCTTATCTCGTTATTTCATTTCATTTGATTTTGTATTTTATTTTTGAAACCTATTTAATTGTAGAACTCCTAATAACATGGCTGTCAAATTAAAATCTTACCATCAGAATACAAATTAAACAATTTCCTCGCATTCTGATAGTTCTCGAGAAAAATTAATTACAGACAAATATGATATGCATAGTTTTTGGTGGATACAATGTGGAAGAAGTGTTCTCTTTTTTGAAGATCTAAAATGAAATGTGAACTTTAGATGTAGATAAATTTCACTAAAGAAAGTGCCAGGTTGCCATTTCTTGCCTATCTGATTATGCTTATCCGGGGATGTATGTTTTCTTTCTAACTTGCTTGTTGTGCTGCTTTTTCTAGGTGGTTGGCGCAGCTTATGGCTTAGATCATACAAGAGCGCTGGAAATTCTTAAAACAGTAAAGTCTGGAAATTGCTTGATTGTAAGCATTATTCTGAAGCCTTTCATCTTTGAAGGACGAAGGCGCCAAGATGAGGTAGGGCACTTGTGAACCTTCCTCTAATATATACCCCTTTTTCTACATTAAATGACTTCTGGAGGTCAATGTGCATATTATTAAGTTCCTCCAGCTAGCTACTGTAGCTGCTTCATGTCTGGTATTGTTCATTCAGTGGACTTACATACTTTTCGTGCTACTCTCCAGTAGTGCACTAGTTGGTTGATCTGGTTGTAAAACAGCAAAGCCATTGTGAGAGCCACAATAAGCACCATTTCAAGCATTCGTGATCAGCGCCACAAATTTCAAGGGCCAAGACTCTCTAACTGCTATAGTTGTGAGTGTCCTGTACAAATTTGCTCTAGTAGCTTTCCACCTATGTTACATGGACTCTTTGGTTTGCGTGAAGTACCCGTGTCGGACACTCGACACTTGGACATGGGTATGGGATATGTGTCCGACACATCTCATAGGATATGCCATTATGATACTATCTTGTAGTCTTTTGTTTAACTAGTTATTGCTTTGAGACGAGACAAATTGTCAATTAAAACCATATGCATCACATAAAACACCTTTTTGCCTTTGAAATAACTAAAAAGCAATAACAAATATGAACATTTTGCCGTGTCCCTGTGTCTTGTGTTTTCAAAATTAGACGAATCCGACACTTAGACACGTATCTGATCCGGACACTTGTACCGAGTCCATGTAACATAGCTTCCCACTCTTCCTTTTTGTGATTCTCCTCCAGTTCCCTTTTCATGAGTTTGAATTTGGGAACTTAAGCGCGAGGGACCAATTGAGCAAAGGATGTAAGAGTATCACTTGAGATGGCTTGGACATACCTATGTAGAAGAAACTCAGTTGTGCCAGGGGTAGACCATGAATGAAATGGATAGAAATAGTAAGAAACGGCTTGATTCCTAGGGATATTTAAGGGAATGTGAGTTTGGATTGGGATAGTGGACATAAAGGATTCATGTTGCTGACCTCCAATTCTTTTCGAAAACAGCTTGAGTTGAGTTCAATGTGGTGTTCATGAACGATAAAGCAGATATTTGTGGACCTCTAAATTACTCTGCCTCAACTTTCAGCATTCAATATCCAAATAACAACCAACCATATTTTATGAGAATAATGCAACCATTTCTTTATTATGAATCAAAACTGTTCTTTACAAGCGTAACTTCTGATCAAGAAGCAAGTATAAGAGTACCAAGGTTGATTCGAAGATGAAGAGATAATGCGATACTAATAAAATCACCTTTTAGGTCCTACATCTCTTCAGTATGAAAAAGACTGCTAATGAAGAATATTGGCATCGGAGCAATCTTTTCGGATGCTTACTTGTTCTACCAGCAGTTACGTGTTCAGTGAAGTCGTATATGCATATCCGATGTTTATGAAGACGCTTTTCACAAACTGAAGGCAGAGCTGCTAATCCACAACACGGGTCGCCAACTTTAAAGTTTGTGGGTGGGAAGTAGTTGGTTTAGTTGACTTCCTCAGACGGTTTTTAGAAGGTTTTTTGAGATAGTGTTAAATCTAATGAACTGTGGCAGAAGTTCCACCTTTTATCGGTCTTGTTTGGATTTTAATTTAGATACTGCAACATTGCCATAACAATAGCACGTCTTTTCCGCAAAGGTTACGTGGGAGGCATTTCCCATCTAAGGTGAAGTACGGCCATGGAAGCACTAGATAGGAAAACAACTTGGAGATTCTGTAAAGAAATAACTTGCCTAAATATATGCTAAAATGAGGTGCTGATTCATTTCTTTTACTCAACCGTTTTGATAGCAAGAGCTTTCTTTGTTGCAATATATTGTGCTTCTGGATTCGTCCCAGTTCCCTCCTAATAGTTCAGTCCGCTTTAATGATAACAATATCTAAGGGAAAGAGACGCGTATCATTTTTTCCTGTCAGGAAGGAGGGGAGAGACTTATATGATGCCAGATTGCTTCTGCAATGAATCCCCGCCTTGAAGTCCTAAATCTTTGTATTTAGGTTGCACACCAATATAAAAGTAGCTTCAATTGGAAAAAGTAATGGTTGATATGTCTAACTGCTATAGAACTTTGAGTCCTGGTTCTACTACAACGAATCAAAAGTTCTTTTTTTGGGTAAAAGGTCCTTTATTACCAAGAAAGGTCAAACACAGTTTACATCCACTTTCCAAACTAACTAATCCAAAAGTTAATAAAAAGAATTACAACATGATCTTAAGCTTGCAGCACTGTGAGTGGGATTTTCCAATTAAGGCATAGCTGATGGTTGTCCATAGATAGTACCACCTTTTTTGAACTCAATACTTGATAGAGAATCCACAATTCAATTTCAGCAAGTATTCCATCAATCCCCCTCTGTTGGCCTATAAATATCCTCTGGTTTCTTTTATTACCTATCCCATATACTGTCACAGTCAAAGCTAATTTGCTCAAAGAAGCTCTTGAAATTTTTACCCCTAAATTTGCTGCTGGCATAATGTAATAACTGTGACCAAGTTCTAATCCTCAACTTGTTCAGAACTTTAGCCCGTATTTCTTGTACAACAGGGCAGGCTATAAACAGATTCTCAATTGTTTCTTGGTTCTGTGAGCTTAAGCAGCATTGATCCTCATTCACTACATTCCGTGCCTTTAATTTGTCTTTAGTTCTCAGTTTATTCTTGCAAAGCATCCATAGGAGGAATGCACACTTACGAGTGTGCCCAGAGAACCAAATGACTTTCCACCATGTAGTTTGTGCTTTGTGAGTTTTGATAATATTCCAGGCAGAGCTAATGCTGAATTTTCCACTTGTATGATATATCCATTTGACTTGATCATCTTCAGTTGTGTTTGTATGGGGATGAGCAGATAATTGACAGTGTAACTCTCTAAGCTGTTGTGATCTTCTAGGGATATTCCAAGCTTCATTCAACCAGGCTTCATTTATTTTCAGGTTTACTGAACTAGCTGCATCATTATATTAACCTGTCTCCATACTGATGCACAACAGGCCCTGTGGGAAGCCAATTATCTATCCAGAACCATGTCTTCCTTCCATTCCTAATCTTATATTTAATAGCAGATTGCCAGATACGCCTTAATTTCGCAATCTTCCTCCATGTCTAAGATAGATCAGCTGGGGCCTTAAAGTACCAGAAATTCTGGTCTTAATTATGTATGTGTGACTCCACTTCACCCATAGAGTATCCTTCTTTGCTACAATATTCCAGACATATTTAGAGATAGCTGCCTTATTCCAATCCTGAAGCTTTTTCAGTCCAAGTCCACCTTCTCTTTTTGGTAGGGAAGCTTCCTCCCAAGCTATTTTTGCTCCAGTGCATTTAACATCTCTTCCATGCCAAAGGAAACTTCTTAATTTTGCTTCTATGCTAGAAATTATTTTCTTAGGCAATATGAGGATAGAACACAAATAAATCTGCATGCTAAAGAGCACAGATGTGGCCAATTGCAACCGTCCAGCATAAGAGAGATGTTTTAGAGTCAAGCTATTAATCCTTTTGGTGACTTTGGCTACTAGGACATGACAATCAGAAACCTTCAATATGGTAGTTATTAAGGGAACCCCTAAATAGGTAATAGGAGGTTTACCTTAAGGGATCCCCAACTCTTGTACCAACTGCTCCTTCAAATCCTCAGAAAGGCCAGCTATTAATACTGAGCTTTTCTGTAGGTTAGGAATAATACCAGATTGCCCAAATTCCTGGATTGCTTGTTTGATGATAGAGATAGTTTGGATATTTGCCCCAGCCAAAATAAAGAGATCGTCAGCAAAGCATACATGAGTAATTCTCTGCTCTTCACATTTTGGATGAAAAGTAAATTCAAACTGCATTGAGAAATCCTCCAATAAGCATGAGAGAGCTTCCATCACCAATAGAAAAAGATAAGGGGAAATGGGATCACCCTGTCTTAAACCCCTTTGACTGCTAAAAAAACCCTCCATAGATCCATTCAAGTTAACAGAGAACTTTGCGATATTCACATATTCCATGATCTAACTGATATATTTATCTGGGAAATGTATAGCCTTCATAACCTTGTGCAAAAAATCCTATTCCGCAGTATCATAAGCTTTCTGTATATCTATTTTCATGGCACATCTAGGCCTTTGTTCATTCCTGTGATAATTCCTCACTAGCTCCTGCATCAACAAGATATTATCTCCAATATTTCTTCATTCCACAAAAGCAGATTGTTTCTTATTGATCATGGAGGGCAGCAGAACTTGCATTCTTTTACACAGCATCTTTGTTATACACTTTTAGACCACATTGCAGCAGCAATGGGTCTAAAGTCCTTCATAGTACTTGGGACTGGAACTTAGGTATCAAGGTTAATGTAGTGCTATTGAAAAATTTTATGGCCTTTCCCTTATTGAAGAAGGATAGTACAGCTTTGGTCACATCATTGCACACTATGTCCCAGTTCTGTTGAAATAACTCAGCAATATACCCATCTGGGCCTGGTGCCTTATTTGTTTTGATTGAAAATATTGCCTCCTTAACATCAGCTTCAGTATAAGGTTTCATCAGGAATTTTCCTGTTGCTCAGCAGTTAACTGCTTCTGCATAATTCTCTGTAGGATTGAATGAGTTTGTTCGTGAGGTGGGTGAGAGGACCCAAGAAAGCTTGAAAAATGTTTTATAGCTTCCTTATGGACTTCCTGTTCTCCATTAACCAGCTCCCCATGAGTAGTATATATGGAAAAAACCTTATTGTAAGCCCTGTGATCTGCATCTTTTTGTGGAAATAAGTAGTATTTCCATCCCCCAACTTAACTTCCTTTACCCTTGCTTTTTGATGGTAAAATCTCTCTTTAGCTGTGATGCCAATGAAAGTGGGTTCGTAGCTACGTGGAGGTGCCACAAAGGATACAGTCCGAGTCGGCTGCTAGATGTACAAAGTGGGACACAGTGAGGGTGGAGTAAGGGCTGAGAGCAAGGCTACCCAGACAGGCCATGAGGAGTGGCAGTGCTGGGGAAACGAGGCTGCCCGACAGTCGACAGGGTCCAAGCTAGGGTCAAAGCCAAGGTCCAATGTCACGGACTCACTCAGGGTCGATGTTATGTTCAATGTCACAGTCCAATTGTGTTTCTCTCTCTAGAATTCAGTAGCTCTGGATTCTAGACTGAGAAAGTGATTTTTGTCAGAATAAGAATTCTTCTCCAAAATGAATTCCAAAGTCCACTATAGGCAAAAGAATGCTTGTGTCATCAGTTGATACTTGTCCCCTGGGAGTGACACGTCACCCAGGGGTCCACAAAAGCCGATGCTCCTTCGGATTGTCGCTTCCCATATTCGCGCTGCCTGCTTCACATAATGTCACTCTACCTGTCTGAAAAGACTGACCACACAGCGTCAACATGATCAGAGTAAGCGCTTGCCCTAGCCACCAGTCCAAAGCCCTTACTAAATCCCACAGAGGTGCGTCAAGAGACGCGGAGAGAACCTGCATTGGTGGGGGAGGGTCCCTACGCCCAACTGTCAAGCGGACTAGGCGCAATGCCCTCTGAGAACCTGCTCCCGTCTCGGAGTGACCCAGGGGTCATCTTCCTAGGGGTGCCGACGATCACCGGTAACGTGAGTGCAACGTGGTCATAGCTCTGGCGTGCCTAGTGTCATGCCCTTGGCAGAGATAGCTTATGTGGTAGCTAGCCTATCCCGCTGTGAAGGGTTCTCATGTCGGATCATTGCGAGCGGAGCCACTCGAGATGCTGCACACTCACGGAGAGTGGGTCGAAGCATGTTCCACGTCAACGGCCGGGGCGCATGGTGTGGTGAACAAGTGCAGTGCACGGAGGCACTTAACATGAAAGTGGCGCATGGGCGCGATGCCACCGGCACAAGACATGAGAGAGTGGCGCATGGGCGCGGTGCCAACGGTACAAGACATGAAAGCGGCGCACGGGCACGGTGCCAATGGCACGAGACGTGAGAGTGACGCGAGGACGCAGCGACCCCTATCGCGAAATAATACTTGGTGACAGAGGCACATATCATGAAAGAAGTTTACGGGCACGGTGACACCTGGTGCGAGATAATACCTGGTGCCAGGGTTACATGTCATGAAAATGGTGCACAGGCACAACGACATCTGTCGCAAAAGTGGGCGTTGTGCTGGGGGCACCTGACGTGTGAGAGGCGCATGGGCGCGGCGAGGTATGTTGCAAAAGTGGAAGTCGTGCCGAGGGCACATGAAGCATGAGCGGCGCTTGGGCGCGGGTGACTGGTGTTGCGGAAGTGGGTGTCGTGTTAGGGACACATGACGCATGGACTGCGCATGGGCACGGCTGACTGGTGTCGCAGTGATGGAGCGCGGGCACCGGCGGCAGGTGTCGCCAGGACGGCAAGCGTCGCTGAGACGGCATGTGGCCGCGAACGACGGACGTAGCGAAGACGGTGCGTGGGCACGGGCGACAGGTGTCGCGGAGTCGGCGCACGGGCGACAATAGGCGTCGCGGAGGCGGCCTGCTGGCACGGGTGACGGGTGTTGCAGAGCCGGTGCGCGGATATGGGCAACGGACGTTGGTGGTTGTTTGAAAAGAGAGAGGAGGGTTGAAAGGGGAGGTAAGGCCAAGGTGTTGGTGGAAGGCCGAGGCTGAGCCCCCTTGGCGAAGCCCCTAGGGGCGCTGTTGTCGTCCACCTAGGTAGTAGGGACACGGACACCGCGTTGGACACCGACATGGACCGGGACACCGGAGACCACAATTTCTTAAAGATCAGATTTCGGACACCGCAGGACACTGTTGACCTTTTTAATATAGTTTTACTTTATATATATATATATATATTAAATATCAAATACATTCCGCAATCTGAAATAGTATAAAATAATGAATAACCACCAAAACAAGGAATTCAAATACGAGTTATACTTAGAAGTTAAATCCAACGTAGTACAAAAAAAACACTTAGTAAATAACATAAGAAATTCTTAAGTCTTACAAAGTCATACCAATAGGAAACCCGAGATATTTATTTGGTCATTGTCAATACATGTACACATGACAAAGAAGTTGACTGAAATATTCAACAAAGAAGTTGACTGAAATATGGTCATTCCCTTTGACAAATATAGACCACCTAATAATTGAGAGAGAGAAGGAAAAAAGAAAGAACTGAGAGAGAAAGACATGGTCTAAGTTTGGATCCAAAGCTAGAAGTTGCTTCAGTAAAAAAAGAAAAAAGAAGGAGACGACGGTAGAGAAAGACAAAGGGCACCAGTTGGTGGAATCCAACAGCAGCAGCAACCCTTGATGGCTTCGTTCTCTTCGGCAGACAGTAGCCGTGACGAGAGAGAGAAAGAGAGAGAGAGAGAGTAATGGGTCGATGAGTTGGGCATATTTGGTAGTTTATTTCTAAAGGAGCCCCAAATATAGTAGTTATTGCAGAGTGACCCCCCGAAATCTCATATTGGCCCCATACGGTCCAACACTTCTCAATGAAGTGTCTGACATGGTGTCGGAAATTAAAATTAAAAAAATAAAAAAAATTCGGACACTGCTGGAAGGTATCCGACAAGTGTCCGGCGGTGTTGGGGTGTCGGTAGGTTTAGGACACCATACCTCAACCTAGGAGAGGTGTCGATGCTACCTAGTCGTCCATTTAGCAAGAAAAGGTGTTCGGCGGGCAAGGCGCGAGGAGTGCGTTTCCATAAGTCGCGCGAAAAGAAGATTCTTGGCGTAGAAGAAAAGCAAAAAATGGAAAATAGAAACAAAAAGCATGTGACTTGAGCGTGCGTTGCTTTGACCGTTTCGGGAGCGTTGAAAATAGACCGTTGACTACGGCAACATGTCGCCAAAAACGGGACCCACAGTGGGTCCATGGGCGCGACCAAGATAGGTTCGGAACAAGCTGTTAACAGATAAATAGTACTGAGCATGAATATGTTTCTCAGTTTCAACTAGTCCAGGCCTCAGTGCTCCAAAGAGAATTTGTTTTTGACCTGTTTGTAGCTCTTGTAACTTGTCAGCTACTTTGGCAGAGATGTTACTATAATGGACATTATTGAGCTGCTTGAGCTTAGGTTTCAATCTTCTTGGCTTCTGGTAAAGTATATGAACCTCATCACCATAGATTGGAAGATCCCAAATTCTTTGACTATCTGCTTGAAAGATGAATGCAGCACCCAAAAATTAAAAAATTTAAAAGGTCTGATGCCCACATACCTTTGATGAGACACTGTAATAAATAGCATACAGTGATCAGAGAGTCCTGGATCACATACTTCCACCTCTGATTGAGCGAATTTATTAAGCCAAGCAGAATTTGATAAGGCTCTATCAATCCTGCTCAAGATGAAGCCATCTTCTTTTCTATTGCTACACCAGGTGTATAGGCTTCCTTTGGTAGCCATATCTTGTAAACTTATATTGAAAATGCACTCATTAAATTCCTTGGTATCAAGCATATTAATGCCATTTCCTCCTTGTCTTTCATGTGGAAATCTAACCACATTAAATCTCCCATTAATAACCAAGGCCTCTGTCCAATCACTGAAGCATCATTTTGCAATTGATTCCATAATTCCCTTCTCCTAATGCCCTTATTACTACCATATATATGCAGGATAGAAACCATGGCTCATGACCAGTCTGAGTTATCTCCACAGTAATTACCTGAGAATGTATGGAAATTGAATTGACTTGAAGTATTTGATAGTTTCAGCCAATCCAAATCCTTGTCACCCCTTTATTGCTACAATTGTGAATCAATTTCCACTGATTCTTCCATTTGTCTGTTATTCCTTTTACATTCTCCATTCTTAGTTTAGTCTCAACCAAACCAGCAATATGAACATTCCTCTTTTTCAGTATTTTCTTGAGATCATACTGTTTTATAGGGTCATTGAAGCCCCTAACATTTATGCTTACTGCATTCATCTTTTTGGTTGCAAGCTGTTTCCTTTCCTAGCTGCTTTAGTCCCTTTCTTACTTGACTGTCTTTTTGGAGAAGAGATTCCTGTAGCTTGTGAATCAGTCTGTTTCTATATTTCCACCACAATGGAATCCAGGTCTGTTCCACAAACTGCAACTTGAGGATCATCTCTTTCTTTTAGATCAATCTCCTTAGAGGATTTCAACTCTGCTTCTATCAATGAGGATTTATTTGCAATTGGAATTTGATGTTCCACCCTGGCTTGTGCTTGTACATCCATAGTCTGAATAATATTTTCATTGGCTTGTACAGTCATAACTTTACTCTTTTCTCTTTGCTTTTGTGGTGTCCCAACTGGTACGAGAGCGTTCTTTACCTTCCGATCCTGTCTGACTTTAGGTTTATGAAAGCACTTTTCTTCAAGTTGTCCAAACTCTTGACGATATGTATAACGCAATGGTTTCCATTCGTAGGCTATCTTTTGCTCCAAGATCTCTTGATTTGGGCCTCTAATTGGCACTGTCTCAGGTAGTGTATCCTCAACATTCACTTCCACACATATACGTGCATACGTTAGTCGCTCCTTGGTAGCCGTCATTTTGTCTGTAAACAATGGTTTACCCACAGAACTTGCAATACCAAAATTTAAGTGGTAGCTGTGGTAACCTGATCCAGATTGGAGAACTTACCCTTCTTTTTCCGAAGATACTTCAGGAGTCCAGGGCTTTTTAATGAGGGGGCGACTATCAAATGTCCAAGGCCTCATCTTAATGATTTGATCTTTCACTGTGGCATCTTCAAATCGGACTATATACACGCCTGATTTCAACAAACTTAGCTGGAATGTACCAAATTTCCTCCATATTCTCTCAAAAAATCCTCAAGACATGGTATGGTGGTATAGAACCAAGAACATACATCACGATAGAATTTTGCCATTGTATTATTTCGTCCTTAACTTCATCCATCGAGTATTCAACGCCTTTGTGTCCATTAATCGAGCTGGGAGGAATGTATGCAAGTTTAATTTGCTCAGATTTTCCTTGGTTTACTGATGTTGCTGCTACATATAATTTTCCAGTCGGGGGGGTATGTTATGGGAATTGAAGGAGTTTTTAGGGCCAAAGATGGAAAATCCTCTTCCGTGCACACATTTTTAAATTGATCTGCACTTACCTGAGGTGTGCGGTGCACATGTTCATAACCGTTTTTGGTTAACCGACCTGCCATGTCAGCATGACCAGGGGCATCACGTGGTTTGATGGAGCATGATCCGCACGTGCTTCCATCTCCCTCTCTGTTCCTTGACTGGAGGGTTTTTCCAATTGTTCACAGTTAGGGTTCGGCGATCGGCTAGTTCTCTCCATTTCCCGTTTTAGAAGCTGATTTTCCTTCGTAAGCTCAAGAATACGAGCATCCAATGCTGCATTTTCCTCGTCTGAGTCCGAGCTCGTAAGCATCATTTCCGATCTGAGATTTGAACATCCTTTGCATGGAGTGATCGAGCGTAACTGTGATTGATTTCGGAGCATCTTCACCAGCTGAGAATGTTTCATGAGTTTTTGACCATTGTTTGCCGACGAACTCATTCGCATACGGATCTTTGGGCGTATTTGCTCCAATCGGCGAATTGTGTTGGGATGCATTGGCGCTTCTTATGTATATGAACACCATGATGAACCAGCGAAACAGTGATGTAATTTGGTGGAATGTGGCAAATATCTGAAACTCTATGCAGATCAAAAGGTGGGATTACTATTTGCCAGTTTGATGAGTAGGATGATTTTATTTGGTCTTATGGAACTGTATTGGCTGTCCATGCTGCTATAATGTTTCATGGTGCAATAGCTTTCTTCCGTGATGGGTATTAACTAAGGCTCCTGATAGAAGAGTAGCTTATCTTGTACACTATAAATTTCCTTTCCACCAACCAATTTTACATCATACCCTCTCCTGAGAATAAGCCACGAGTTACACCATGTTCTTGAAATCGATCTTCTGTTACATTTAATAACTATCGTAATTTTATTTTCTTTGTCTGTACATTTAAAATAACTTCAATGCTACTCAACTTTGGCCAAATTTACAGGTGAAGGATATGGTGGATAAACTTCAGGCAGTAACAGATTTCTGTATCAGTGAGTAGCCTTTGCTATCTTTTAGCATTTGTTACTCTTCAATAACTTCTATGTGGATATCCATACCAAGTTTAACACATGATGGTTTTTTGTACTTTGTTGCCAACTTGTCATTCAGAGTGGTAATGGGTACCATAATGTGTGCAGGCTCATTCTTATGTTAGGTCTAGGTGCAATCTTGGGGCCTATTTAATTGTTTGACAGATATCTTTGTGGTATATTTGTTCATTAGGGCAATTTTGTGACGGAACACATGGCTAACTATTGGCAAAAGTTCTTGCAGTGGGAATTCCAGATTTGCCCTGTGCCCTACGCACAATTCTCCCCTTGCTAAAGCTTCTTTCTTTTTCTTATTCCTCTTCTTCAATTTTTTCTTTTTTTCTAATTAGTTACTTCTTGCATTCATCTGCTTCATCGTTGTCTCCATTCGCTGCTCTTTTTTTTTTTTTCCGCTGCCGTCACTAGCGACGATCAATATGCTATTAAAGCCATATCTGATCAGTCATGGGAAACCTTCCCATGCCGCCAGCATCGAAACCTCTGCAAACATAGATAGTATTTTGTCTATCTGTTGGTGACAAGTGTGGCACTATAGTTTTCTCCTGAATACCAGTCTCCATGTTATGCTTGTGTCTGAGCACTATTCCTTTGCATGGTTTATTATTAGTGTGGCCGGAGACCAAGTTCGTCACTGTTCCTAGTTTCAGAAGTTAACAACAGTCGCTCATGAAATTTCAGACTGTAATGTTTAACTAGTTTTCTGATTCATCAGCAACACATGACATGTCAGTGCGTAGAAACAATATTTTGCGTATTATCTTGGCCATGGAAATTGTCATAATATTGCGAGCATATAAAGTACGTATTATTTATTAGCCGGACAACACAGTAGCTCGAAATCTTTTGGGTTTCTTAATAGTGATAGCTTGCGACTTCCTGAGCTTCAGAAGCCTGGAAATAGCTAGTTAGTGGTGTAAACCGTTTCGCCATAATTTTTGATCCGTAAGGAGTTACAGGCGGCATAGAGTTTTTATATTTCTTGGGCTTGATGCTTCATGTGATGAATTTGCAAATCGATGACCTGTTAATATGGTTGACTATACCGATGGCGATAATGAAGATGATCTCCAAGAGTGATGATGAAGATGTCATCCAAGAATGCTGAATTTGTAGAAGAGGAAGGGAGTGGCATTAATTCTGTGTTTCAAAGATTGTTTTACACACTAAAGCAAGAGGACGGATTTTTCAATCTCATTTTAATCTCAGTGTTCAAGTGTTCAACCAATCAGAAGTTTGTGATGCCATTTTTGAAAGTGGAAGTTGTCTGAACTTTCTATCTCAGCGGTGCAGTTGAAGACTGAACTACATCTCTCTCCACATCAGGTTGGCTCTACAATGAATGGACCTACTTAAGGCAATTTAAGTTTTCAACTTTCCTCTTTCAATCGGTAAATCATATAAGAATCGCAGTGAAGTAACGATAGACTCTATAAATTGTGATTTATCCTTCGTGAGATCTATCCAGCCATAACGACTGTAATCATCAGTAAAATAATACAATAAAGAGAACACCCTTTAGATGCAGCAGGAGAAGGACCCCACAAATCATTACGAACAAGAGAAAAGGAAATGTAGAGGGGGGAAAAAAAACACACTCCAAGTAAAAGTTAAAGCTGATAATTTTCCAAGTTTACATGCACTACAAGTATAATAATGTCACTAATTGAAACCTTACGTAGGAGACCAGAAGAAATTTAAGTTTAAGACAAAAGATACATAACCTAATCAAGAATGCCTAAAATGAAAAGGAGAAGGACTCCTGTTTAGGCCAATTAAAGATAATGCTACAGAACCATGGTCCACAGGAATATGAAGACTCTCCTATACGTAGAGGTCACTAACTCTATAACCTGTCCCAATCTGCTTCGTGGACAGATGATCCCGAACAACCGGAAGAAGACAAAATCACATCAACACCAAAATGTGCTATCTGACTAATGGAAAGTAGACTAAGGGATAACTCTTGGGTGAAAACAGCATAAAAAATAGGCAATAAGCATGTAGGAGAGAGAAGTAAGGAACCAATGGATACAACATGCATTTATGACCCATTTTCAGCAACCATGGATATAGGAGCAGAGGAAGAGCACAATGAAACAGAATGGAGGAATTGAGTGTCATTTGATGGGATCAGATCCCAGAGTCAAATATTGAGGTATTAGGAGGGATACCTAAGGAATAAGAACCTGTCAAGCTTGCATGAATACCTGAAAGGGAAGAAGCATGTGATCGATCCATTTTAGACAAATCAAGTAGTGGTTGTAGCTGCTCAATCACAGACTAACCTGTTGGATGTCGGCTCCCCGTAGAGAAACTTAGTCCGAGCAAAAGCTGCTGGAGGACGTGGTGTGAACTGTTGTGGAGAAGAAACACCCAAAACTGATATGCGGGGAAAACCACGCGGAATAGAGGATTGTTGGCTTTTTGAGGCTTAAGAGTGAGGAGATGTGGTAATCGGTGTCATAGTCAATCACATGGGCTTATGTGTGGAATTTGATGGACCCAAATCGGAGGTCTACATTAACATGACCTATAGCTCGGTGTAACATGTTTTTAAGTCCAGCTATGCCAATGCAGACTTTTGCGAGTCTTGACTCTGGTAGGCCTGCTGCATAAACGGGGGTGTGAGGCATGATGTTGATCTGGGCTCTGGCATCAAGGAAGCCTTGGAAGGACTCTACGACATTAATGCAGACATGAAATAGAGTTGGGGCACGGTATGTGTCTGTTGCCCTCGAAGAATGTGATGAGATATTTGGCTTATTTCATAGATCGAGCGGTGGAACTCTGCAGTTTCCTGGCTGGTTCATTGAGGTGTGTCATAATTTTGAGGATTGCCCTTGTTTCAACGGCATTCTCGCCTCATCCGCAAGGCCGAAATGATCATAGAATTCCTTGAACTTAAAGGATTTCTGAAGAGAGGCCAATTTTTGTTGAAACATGCCTCGAGGCTTACGGGACTCATTCAGATTCATTGTGTTAAAGGCTTTCAAGATCATTCAGTGCAGCTGCAATGTGGGCATTCTGTTGTCAACGTTTGTCATGCCGAGCAAATGAGTGCCTCTTAATGTCGAGTTGCCTGTGGTTCTTCCTCGCGTTTCTGCTTGAAATAATTCTCAGAGTTATGCATACCGAAAGAGGGCTAGTAATTGCAGTGCTTGCGAAAATCAAAAGAGAGAGGGCTAATTTTGTCTTCTTTCGTGGGATCTTTTTCTATTGAAGGAAGAGTGATGGTGCCATCCTTGATCTAGATGCGGAGGATGGCTCTCACTTGTTAGAGGGTAGAGGGGAGTGGTGGTGGCATATGACCTCGGTTAAAGTTCTTTCTTGAAGAACTTGGTCCTGAGTTTCTTCTTTTCTTTTATTGTTTTGCTAGTAGTCTGATGAGCGCGGTAAGGGTCTTGACTGTTTTCTTCTTTTGTTAAGGGTCTTGACTGTTTGCCTCCACGGTCGTCATATCTTGTTGGTAGTCTGATGAGGGTGTCGAGGTAACCAGCTACTTAGTTGATGTCATCAAATAGCTAAAAACCTTTAAAAAGCAGGTGTGTCTTCCTTTGGTGTTCCCTTGATTGATATCTTTACGAGCATCTCCCTTCCTACAGGTTCATGGTAATATATCGTTCGACTCTGAACCTCGAGATGTAATTTCAAAGATTTTCTTTGTTTTTTGAGTGACTCATAATAGCTGAACGTGGGTGAATCTCGTTTCTAGTGTAAAGAACTCTACATAAGTTTTGCTCAAATCGTGTATTACCAAGTGGAGACAGGTCTTTGGGGGAGGCTAGTGTGGCACGTGAAGGTTTCCCTGGGAGGGCTTCATTATCATAATGCTTTCCGAGGTGATCTAAGAATCTTTAAACATGTTCTTTTGCATTTCCTCGTTGTTTGTCATATTCTCAAACTCTGGGGTCTTGTACCCTCGAGGTAGATAAAAGTGGAAACATGAGCTGGGCAAGACATGCTAGCTTGGGGCTGGATTGGGCAAGGACATTCAGAATCGAAGACATCCTCCATCGTCTTCAATGTCTTCGATTCTGAATGTGGTCTTTCCTTTAGGAGACGCTGACGTTGAAATGTGGCCCTTTGGCCCAGCTCAGTCTTTCTGGCCACTTGGGTGGGCCTCTTTGGAGGGGACGACTTCTTGTGCTTGGTGATCCCCGGTTTCGACATGGTCTATCCAGATTGAACCGAGGTGAGCTTGGAGACAGTATCGAGGATGATGGCTTCCGTCGCAGTATCCCCAACATTTGAGACTTCTTACCGCGGAGGGAATATGGGGTTATTCCTGATGTGTCAAGGCGGAGTCCTCTTTGTCATGATTAGAAGAGGTTTTGGGGATGTTCCTTGTACAACCATTGTATTTGCTTTTGAGGTTGTGCATTCTTTAATTCCTACGCCTGCCTTCATTCGACTCATGACCATCTTGCTTTTCCGTGTTTTGTGTTTCATATACCCCAGTGGTAAACGAGCCCGGCAAAGTCGCCAAAATGTTGACGCTTCTTTCTTATGACGCGGCCAATGTGCCATGTGCAAGCCTATGCATGGCTGACTCGTCACATACAAGGATGTGGGGCCTAGTGAGACGAGAGGAGGGGATAGGGTCGAGGCCTGAGCTGAGGCTAGAAGGGCAGGAGATGGTTACTAAGGTCTGGATGTTGATTTTTCTATGTACATGGCGTGGATGTATTCCTTAAGTAGCATGTAAGTAACAATTTGGGCAGAGATTTGTTATGTGGCTCTCCTTGCTGTGTTAAGGCATGGTATTTATACTACTGTGACAGGGAAGTTAGGAAAGTCAAGTGAGAAGTCAAATGGCCCCTCTGGTGAATACTGACAGCAGAGTGGGGCAGTAAGACCTCCATTTTGTGATAGTCAACTGTATCGCGGAACGGGCTAGAGCAGACTCTTTGCCTTAAAAAGGTGTGGGATGAGTAATGGCCCCTGTAAAGGACAGTCAAGAGGGGCAGATCCTCTTTTATCCCCCCTAAGAAGGCACTACATGTCATTACGGGGATGAGCTGTACACTGTTGAAGGCAGGCTGTGGGTTTCGTCCTCATCTGAGCATGGTTCACATGAGATCTGACCACAGTGACAAAGTTTGGTCCCAGCTACCTAACTACTTGTCTCCATTGGTCCTGAGCAGCCGAGCCTCCTGGTGCTGAGAGACGACCTCATGTGTAAGAGGCGCGAGGCTTTGCTCTCAACTGTCGTTCAAGGTTGAGTTAGGGACCTTTTTGTCTTTGCCTGTCAAGGGTTGGTGTTTTCAATGGCCTTGTTAGGTGCAATTTTCCATTTTTCTTTATCATATAGGCAACATGTAGCGAGTCTTCAAGGTTTGACTCTTTGACCATGTTGGTCTAGTCAGCTTCCTTTACTTGAATGGTGACTTGTTCATCAAGTGCCATGTCACCTTCTGCAGACCATCCGCTACAGCAGGCAATTGCAGCTTTCATTGTTGCCCTATTGTTGCTGCTGTTGTCCTTGGGTTTATCAGAAACCCCCAAGCGAAAGTTTGCGGAATGTGGAAATTAACCCGAGCTATTTGAGCTATTTATTTATTGGTCCAGGTTCCAGTTTTTCCAGCCCTGGTGTTTTGTATTTCTAAATTGCAGCCTAGTCCAGTCCTTGTTCCAACCAATAAAGTCCAGTTTGTTTTGTTTAAGCCAATTCCCCCTTATAAAGCCTTTTCTTTTATTAAATTTTTTTTTTCAAGTGAGCCCAGGATCATCCTTGTTAGCAACAAGTTTCAAGTTCATGTAGGTTGGTTTTGTGGGCTTATCGATTGCAACTGGTTTTGCATGTGGTGGGCCCTATGAGGTTTTCAAATGGTGGTTTTGCAGTCCATGACTTTGTGTTCCACTTTAGCAGATTTATTAATTGCATCCAGCTGTGACTTATCACGTGTGTTTCGTGTGTTGCTCGTTGATTGGTTAAAAAGGAAAATTGTAGCCGTTAGATACAATTTCATCACCAATGTTGTGTTTTGATTGAGCTCGATCAAGCATTCAATGAGGGTCAATGGTTAAGGTTCTGTAATAGCAAATTTTCTCTAGCTTCTTGTTAGATAACATACCAAAATAAATAAAATGGAGAGGCTATTTTTGGCCCCAAACGACCATTACGACAAGAAATGACCATCACTTTACAGAAAGAAATAAGATGAGTAATAGATGATACTGAAAGTCCTAAAGGATGATATATTAAACCTTAGTGGCATGAATACGCTTGCTGGAAAAAAGGACAAAACTTCAAGAGTGAAACCGTTGGAAAATTAGGGAAGATCCTTGAAAGTTACTGCTACTATATTTGTTGCCTAAGCAACTGAGTTTTTATGCGCCCTACATGGTCAATTGTGTTCATTTCGCTCTTGATTTTAAGGGTATACTGCATTTAAGCTCCAAAGTCGTTCTGTTCTACAAAATTTGTTATGCATATATTAATTCTAACTCTTTCCCATCAGATACTTTACTTTTTACCATCCTTTCCGGTTACAAAATTTGAAACTTTAGTCTCACGTTTCCTAGAATTGTATACTTCCTATAATTTATATTACATTAGATTGGACAACTCCAATAGATACACTTCACATTACATTTTATGTGTGTCATATTGTCTCTAGAACACTTTCTTCATCTTGGTACAAGATTCTTTTTACTGATAACTTGATGTTACAAAAGAAATGTTGACAAATATGTTCGTAACTGACATTAGCAATTCGCATTTGAAAATAAGACCATGTTTTTTGCAACGAACTTTCCATGCTTAGTCTCTGACTGGCAGTTCACAATTGATTTACTTATACTTTAATTAAAATAGTCATCCTAATAGAGTTTAACTGTATATTCTCACTTAAGTCTGTAACATTTTTTTTCAAATCACTATTTAATGTCCGAAGCACGTGATCCTTACTAGTGTAATATAAGTATGTTCATATCTATTGCGCCCTCAACTGCATCATGATGGGAACCGTAAATGTCCTAAACATATAGGGTCTATGGGACCTGTGGAGATGAGAACTGTATAAGTACTTACTGAGCTGCTACCTAACTTCATTTGCCTTTGACAGCACTATACGTAAGATTTGATTTTTGCAGAGGAAGCCCGAAGGTTACATATCTCTGTAAGAAATTCTCAAAGCTACTAGATCTGCTTACCTGCTTCACTTTACCTGCAGTGGTGGACACGGATACACTTTTGCAAAAAGATATGGTAACCCTGGATGAGGCTTTAAAGACTGCAAACAGTGCTGTTTTGATGGCTATAAATGCCATCTCCATTCTCATCTCAGTATGTTTAGCTTGTTTCACTCTCTCACATTTAAGTTTTATTCGTCACTCTACCAGTTGCCTCCTTTTGTTTTATTGCCAGGATATACATATAAAAGTACTAGATATACCGGACGAGAATACGAAAGTACTCAAAGTTTCAGAACTTAAAAAAGTAAGTTTATGATAATCCAAATTTTCGTGTTCTATTTATTATCTTAGTGCTGATGTTGATCTTCTGCTTCTTTTGGATCTCACAGCTGTGATTGCCATCCAATCACTTCTAACAGGAACTGAACAGTCGCTCCTTTTTTCTTAGACTTAATTCATTTTTGCATCTCTCTTTTCCTTTTTGTGATTTGCTTTACTATCATGGGATGCTGACGCCATGATATACAGACTTTTGGAAACTATAAAGATGCAAAAGTTGGATTTGGAGCTGGTCGCAACATTAAAACTTCGATCAAGTGTGCAATATATGAATGCCCCTTTATTGGTGTGGGTGTAAAGGTGCAAAAAAATTCAAACTTGACTCGCATATATAGAGAACATATTGTTTTTTTTATCTTTCTTCTAAGTAGGAAGCCTTTGTCCTTAATCTATGTTTAGGACTCGGTGTTAAGGCCACCTAACTTTGTTCTTTATGCTCAGGACTGTGACACCATTCTTGTCAGCATCCTAGCAGGTTCAGAATTTATTGACAACCTCGATCTGCATGACGTCTTGCGCAGTTTTCGTCAGACTACTGAGTGCAAGGGGGCCATTGTAATATCCGTAGTTCATGATCCCAATCTGGAAAGCAACCTAATCATAACTACCGTTATTACACTAGGGTATGAATCCTTTTTTTTACCGCATATGGGCATGTCACTTAGGTTGCTATAGTTTCAATTTTTGATTCATACGTATGGAATTTTTCAAGAGTCTTGGTACTAAATTAGGCTCATCGTTAGGTTTTCATGCTTAAGTATTTCAATTACACATGTCCGCATGGTTTTTTATTTCTTAGGATGGAGAAATTGACACAGAGGAAAAAAAATATACACGTTAACTGCATAGCAAGGGTACTTTTTTGATATTGGTGGTGAGCCCATATTAGTTGCACGGGGTGGTATGTGGTTACTTGGAAAAATTAAGCTCAGAGCTGCTGGAGTAAATAATTAGTGTTAATTTTTCTTATGTTGATTACTATTATGTGTTTAATAAATTAGAAATTTAACCTGTATGAATTTTTTTAATTATATCACACGCTTAAGAGAAACACTTTTAGTTTGTTTAAAATCCTCTTTTCTTTTGTAAGGAGTGGTTAAGTTTTAATTGAATTTTGATGCTTTAGATAGATGCTAGTGATGTGCCACAGTCAAAGCCACCAGTTGATTGGTACCCTGATAAAGACCGACATATAGGGCCCAATCCCACGTGCTATGCCTTTTACGTCCCAATAGATACCAGAACAAAAAAACGACTGAGTTTCCTTGTCTACTTCGTCTTGTTTACTCCCTCTATACCATTTTATTTTCCCTATTTGAAAGTCAAATTTTAAGAAAATGTTGCAATTCCATTTATGTCCTTGTACTTTGAATTCCAACACCTCCATTTTTAAATCTGCTCAAAGCTGTTTCTTTGGATTCAGGGTCTTTTCTTCATAAAACTCGAAAGATTAATTACACCCATGTCCTGAAGTTAGGGTAAAATTACAGTCAAGGACACTGAGTTTCAAAAGGTAATAGACTGTGGCCACAAACTTTGAAAAGATAATAGCCGTGTCCATCCATCATTAATCTGTCAAAAAGTGTAACTTTTTTGCTGATGTCACCAATATGTATTTTCAAAGTTTCAATACTATACTTCTACTGTATATACATGGCATATACTTAAAAAAAGACTTAAAACCTTAACTTTCAAAATTAGGGCTTCAAACGCTAATTGTCTTATCTCCCCCTCCCTCACACCGCCCGCCGTTGCCATATCTCTCCCCCACCCCACAGTGTGCCCCCTCCACCCCGCCGCCTCCGGGAATCTCATAGTGATCAGACTTCGGTATTTTCGGCTTAAATTGTGGGGTTTTTTCGCTGAAACGAAACCCAGTCCCTAGTTAAGCATCTAAATGCAAAGATTGCCATCTTCCTGGAGAACCCATATGAGATGGGCTTAGTTACTCCTTTGCGGAACACGGGGATGTGGATTTTAAGGAACAGAAATGGCCACACCTTTGAGTAGATGTAGTTTGGAATTGTTTAACTTTAGAATACAGGCTACATTTTTGTTAGAGGACTGACTTTTTATGCTCAAATTGATTTAGAAACATGTATTTAGAAAAAAAGGTATTTGAGCAATACCCGCAATTCTAAACCGTTCTAGAAGCGTTCTAACTTATATAATAAGTTGGAATGTGGATCTCTATGAATCTTTATAAAAGTCTAACTTGAAGTCGGAAAAAGGATTTCTGGCTTCTCAAATCAAGGCTTTGTAATTCCAAAATGGGGTTAAATCCCTACTGTCATCCGCTCATGATTAGTTGAGCATCTCCCTTAAAGATCAGGTTTTTGGTGGGTCTCATTTGACTTTTGCCCGGACAAAGTTGAAATCGGTGGTGGGAGTTAGAAATAATGGTGTTTGTGAGTTGTAATTGTTAGGGGTTGGGTGATAGCGGCTGGTGAGAGTTGGTGGTGCCATGAATGATATTAGAGTACACTTTGCTGATAACAACGCAGGGGGGAGCCGGTGCAGTGCATGTGGTGCTGCGGCGGCAGGTTCTTGAAGTGGAGGAGGAGACATATATGGTGACATTCAAAATTACCTTCCTTGCTATGGGTAACAAGTAATTGTGTTGAAACCGTTAGGTATTCCAATATTCCGTTTGGTTAAGGGATATCACTGCCATTTGTCTAAACTAGTGGACACGCCTGTAATTTCACCATAATCTTAGGGACATGGGTTTAATTAACCCAAACTCGAATCATGGCCGCCACCACCGCCTTTGCAACCTACTGTCTCCTTCCGCCTCTCCACCATTGCCACTCTCTGTCGCTCCATCATCGTCGGGTCTGTGGAAGTGCTTGATCTTTGGTTGTCGTGCTAAAGGTTTGCAGGATGTGGTGTGTAAGAGGCACAGTTAGGTGGTTTGAAGACACGGTGTCATGGCTAAAGTTAAAGCAGATGAATACGTTAGATTTGATTGTGAGGACCAGGCTGGAGTTGGCTTGGTAGCCTTACTTCTTGAATTGGGCGTGGGTTTCAGCACCGACAGCGAGTTGCGCCTTCTTTAGATTAGGTTTATAAAAACGTAAACTTGGACTGGGGGTGAAGTAACGCTAAGGTTAATTTAGGGAATGGGATGAAGGTGTGATGCCAAGGAAATGGGTTGGCAGTATATGTGGAGGTGCCACAAAGAATGTATTCTAGTCGGAAATTAAGGCAGTGATGTGGGAGAGAGTAAGGACGGATTAAGCGTAGAGACCAAGGCTTTGGAAGTGCTGCGGGGATGAATATGCACCGGGGGGGGGGGGGTTGTGAATACACGACGACAAATTACTGTCCACTGCGTAGGTCCAAAGTTAACGTCCAACGTCAGGGTCTTTTGTGTTTCTCTCTCTAGAATCCCTGGAGTTTTAGGGTGAGAAAGTGAGATGTTAAAATGAGTTTTCTTCTTCTTCTGAAAATGAAACTAGATCGCGTATTCACTCGGCCTGCCCCGCACAGTTTCGCGTTGCTTGTCTGAAAAGACTGGCTCACACAGCGCCAGCGTGGCAAGAGTACCTCTTGGTCTATCCATTGGTCCAAATCCCTTGTTGAGTCCCACAAGGGCGTTGAGAAGTCCCGACCCCTAATTGCTAGGCGGACTAGGCATGATGCCCTCCAGAGACCTGCTTCCTTCTCAGAGCAACTCGGGGTCATAGTCCCTAAGCTTCCAATGAAGGGCCTCAAGTGCCAGATCACGTAGACTAGTCATGCAGACACCTTGGCAAAGATAGTGCGCAGTGAAGGTAGTGTCCAGAAGGAGTCGCCTATCCCCGAAATTAGCCCTAGTGCCGGAGCACTCCAAGTGCACCATGGTAATGTCCCGGAAGAGTCGCTTACGTCGTGGGAGGGAGTCCTCACGCTGGAGCACTTGGACCTCCCTGGCAGAGATATTGTTACGGAGGAGTCGCCTATCCCCGCGATGAGTCCTTGCGGAGCACTCAGAGCGTGTCAAGGTAATGTCTGAGAGGATTCTCTTATCTAACGGGCCGAGTTAGTGTCCCTGAGGAGTCGCCTACTTGACAGGAGGGATGTCCTAATGCTAAGCACTTGGAGCTCCCTGAGGTAGTGTCTGTAGTAGTCGCCTGCCCTGAGGGATGCCAGACACTCTTCAGAGTGAGTCGGACCATGTTTTACGACCAAAGCAGGGTGCGCAAGCTATGGTGAAGGGATGGACCAGCCCGGGGGCGTGGCACAGTGACAGAGTGCTGGGAAGCTCGACTAAATAGGTGTGGCGACATGGGCACGCGGGATGCTTGTGGTGCCAGGGGCATGCTCAATAGAGATGGTGTGGGGGCGCGGTTACTAAGTGTTGTATGGGAACACTTGACATGGCAACACCGCGTGGGCGCGACAAATGAAAGAGTGTCCGGAGCATGTATAGAAGGAGGTCGTGCTTGGGTGCAGTCAGATGTCTCGCCTGGGGGCACATGACTCGGAGAGGGCGACACTCGAGCGCAGTCGGGCGTTGCGGCGACAGGCGTTGTGCCGGGTTAGGTGATGCATAGATGTTGGTTTGGCGCGGTTTGGGGGCACGTGAAGCAGAGACGGCGCTCTGGCGCAGTTAGACATAAGGAACTTGTGGAAAGTCGTCCATTCGCTTTGCTTAGGTGGGTAGGTGCTTAGCTCGTGAGCAGGTGCTGGAGTCAGCCTTTCGATCGTGTTGTAGTGACGGGTGTTGTGGCATTGAGAGCGGTGGCGGAAATCATGGAGGATAAAGCTCCCAAGGGGAGGAGAAAGGGGGGGGGGGGAGGCAAGCAGTCCCCAAGGGAAGGGAACCCCCCCAAGGGGTGAGCAAAGAGTCCCCGAGGAGAGGGGAACCTAAGGGGGAGGCAAGGGATATTTCAAGGAAAGGGAGCCCCCATGGGGCGAGGAGAGGAGTCCCCAAGGAGAGGAGACCAAAGATGGGGAGCCATCAAGGGGCAAGCAGAGGGAAGACCCCAAGGGAAGGGAGCCACTAAGGAGCGAGGAGGGAAGACCCTTAAGAGAAGGGAGCCCTCTTAAGGGGCAACAAGGGGTAGCTTGGGCCGAACCCTTCGGGGGATGGGACGCCATCAATTCCAACACTAGGAATTTATGTGCCAAAGCCGCAGCACGTGACTTGAGCGTGCGCCTTGGGTTGACGGTTTGATAGCGTTGAATACTCGTTGATGCGTCGCGAGAACGGGACCCGGGAGTGGTCAAAAGCACGTAGCCAGGATGGGGTTGCAACAAGGTGTTATCGAGCTTGTGTGTCTACATGTGTATACTTGATGGAGATAGTTGGTAAGAGAAGTAGGTGATCGGATAGGATAACTTGGGAAGTTTACTGCACTTTGTTGTGTAACTGTCAACCGGGAAAGTTCTTTTGAACATTCCAATATAGGAATAGGGGGAAACCCCACGTGAACTGAGGGAGTATTCCTTTCTCTCTGAATGTGGTGACTGATCAAAGAAAGAAACGGAGAAAACCTCCATTAGTGATGAGATATGAATCTGGCTATACTATTCGAGATCCCAGCCCTCATTGGATCAGGCTCCCAACAAGTTCACTAGTTAGGAGCACAGATCTGCGATTATAAGGGAGATTTGTGGCCTTCCTCCACGAATCCTGAAACTAAGATCTCATTTGCCGTCAGTCTCTGACGAATGGAGGCTAAAAATCTACTTCTGGATAGATAAGCTTAAAATGTTTCTGATGTCTTTCCTGCATAAGTTCATTTCTCCTATTGTATTCATTGATCTCAAGTGTGAAAAAGGAAAAAGAAAGGAATGGTAAAGGTGAGAAAAATGTTAATTAAAAAAAAGCACTTATTCATGAGTGAGGTTGCATACATTTGTATTTAAAAGCGCAATGCTTAAAGCTCCCATCCTTTTTCCTCTCCTGAATTTAAGAGGTTAAACTTTGGCTTGTCTGTGGAGTTGCTAGCGAACCAGCCCGCTGGCATGTGACCATGTATTTTTCTTCACGCTTTCGATCCATGTGTTACCCTGGATCAAACTTTGAAGTTATAGTTGAACCGTCAATCAAATGTGAAGTTATAGTCGAACCGGCAAACTTTTGACCCGATCACCAAGACAAGACCATTTATATTGTTAAGCCAAACACGAGTATTAGTATCTAAACAGTGGACTGGAGACTACAGCATTGCACGAGACAAACTGCAAAAAATAAAAGCAAGGGCAGCTTCAAAAGCTTAGTTGCATGAAACGGGGGTGTGGGTGTGGGCTGGGGTAGGCTGCGGGGGGGGGGGGGGGGGGCATAACTTCTCATAGCTTCTTGTGGGCGGGGAAGCATGGGCACCAAAAAGAATCTAAGGTTGGGAGCGGCTTGAACAAATAAACATATTAGTACGATTGGTATATTTCTATATACATCTCAAACTTTATGCTTGTGTACATGTTTAGTTTTTGGAACTACCACAATTGATGGGTACTTGTTACTTTTGTACTTGTCACCTCAAGTGGCTAATAGCTAACTACTAAAAGGGATAATTAAATAGTTTTGGCGAAATGCACTTTTATCCAAAATCTGAAATTTGTGTAATAGATACCTCCAAAAGTTAGTCTGCTGTTAGTTTTTTGTACGTTTTTTTAACATGTATGTATTTTGTATTTGAAAATGCGACAACCCCCCCTCCTTTCCTTTCTCCCGTGAAAATCTCCACCTACCACCTAATGCCGCCACAACTCCACTGCATCTAATTTTGCCAAAAAAACACTGCCCATTGCTCCTACCACGACCACCACACAGCACTCACCACCAGGGTTGATCTTGTATTGAACCCACATCTTAAACTCACTTTTTCATTCTTCAGCTCCACGAATGCGTGCCTCTTTGCCATCTCCGCTTCAGCCAAGACTGCACCACCCTCTTACTACCACCTATCTCTCGCCACACTAACTAAATCAACTCTAAATATAAAAATCAAGCAAAATCAAAACCAACACCAAAATCCAAATGAACAACCACTCACCTTCATCAACAGTAGTGCCTGACCACGACCACCACTTCACCTTCATCGCCAGCACTCCCTCACAAGAACCACCACTTGACAACCTTACTGCTGACATGATTGTAAGCTACCTAACATCCAAGGCAACATCACCACATCTTACCAATCTACAATATCAAGCACAAACCACTCATCTCACCACATCTTACCTAACACGAATGCCATCGATATCATCACCTCTTACTCCTAGAAAAACAACAATACACTCATGGAAGGAAACAAAATCTGGACCAATAGGATAAACTTTTTCTTATGGTGGACAGTTTTGTTTTGTTTGAGCAAAAAACAATTGATACAGATTCACATATACAAAACCCATAAAAATTATATTTCGCCCATTGAAAAATTTTGAAACCAATTTTTGGTTTCCATTGATCTATGTATGTCTATATCTTCACAAAAAAACTTCAGAACTTTTATCACCAAGGGCCACCCATTTTCAATCTGTTCAACCCCATCCCCTTAAACCGTTGCACCATGGTCCATCACAGGCACTGTCACAGATCAATTTTCTTAGCATATAAATCACCAGCGCATTCTTTGCATACACACGTGCACATGTACATGTATGTACCATAGTTGTCAAAGGTGTCCAAGGCGATTTCAGGCGAGACTGTAGTACCTCGCCCAAGCCAAGGCGATGCGACTTTAAACAGGCTTACATCTCTCTAGAAGAGGCATGAGGCAACTTCAGGCATATGGCGGCAAAAAGGCACGCTTGTGGGGAAACTCTAACTCAAAGGGTTAAACATCTAAAGCAAAGAAAAGAAAAGAGAAAAGAAACAAATAAGTCAGACTCCTAATCCTTGATCGACCAAACCCAAAGCAGCAGCCACTGCCTCCAAGAAAACACAAAGGAGCTGCAGCCACTAGCAGAGGAGGTGAAGAAGAAGATTTCTATTCCTAACATTAGCTTCATAGGTCAAGCAGATTATAAAGAAGAAGAGGAAGAATGTTCAGAGGAAACGATCCTTCACATTGTGAAGAAGATGGTCACTTGTTGGCGATGAGGATGATATTTGAGTCACCATTTGCTATTTTTTTTTCTTCCCCTTTTAGCGTGTGCTGAAGCTGAACTATGTTTTAGTCTTTGTTGGTTTATTTTTGTTTTATCGACACTTCAATATTTTAAGCAATGGATGTTTTAATATGTTATGCTCTTATTTGTCTTTTTTGGGTGACATGGTGTCAAATGACTTTCTTCATTTATTTCTCAAACGCCCTTTGCACTGTTCTTTACAAGGGTACCCTTGCTTCACTCGGGTGAGCACCTCTCCTATCGCCTCGGGCAATTGTAGACCTTAGTGCCTTAAAACCGCCTTTGCCTTTGACGATAATGATATGTACATATATATACTTGCAGATCTGGAGATCTACAGATATAATTATTACTAATAACATGAAAAATGAACACGGATTTGGGTTTTCTTAGGTTAAACGATTTGTGTAATGAGTTGGCTCACTTCCAAATAGACATTTTCAAAATACACTGGACAATTTTGTCATTTCGCAGGAATACCTAACCCCATTAGTATTCCATTCCGTCTATGGGAATAAGTGATGTTATTGCAAATGTGTACCCTCGGGTGGGATTACCTCTACACCCAAGGATGTAGCTGTAATTATCCCATCTAAAAAGAGTAGTTAGGCAAATTTTCATGCCAATAGGGTTACACATGGGACAAATTTTAAATAATTGTTTTACTTGGGGCCAAATTTGAAGAGGAAAAGGAAAAGGGAGGGAGGCAGGCAGGGAACGAGGGGAGGAGATCAGCTCTGTTCTCTTGATGGTGGTAGTCGGTGTAGGGCAAGGAGAGTTTAGGGACTTGGAAGAAGCAGAAGCAAGAAAAGACAGAGGGAAGCAAGGGGTTGAGTCAACAAAGGGCTTGATTTCCACGTACTCTTACTTTCTCCATGCGTCTCTGTTAGACAGATTGGATTGAGTTACCGTGTTAGCTTGGGATACATTCCCATTGGAG
The DNA here is from genome assembly GCA_033065855.1 of Escallonia rubra. Lineage (NCBI taxonomy): Eukaryota > Viridiplantae > Streptophyta > Magnoliopsida > Escalloniales > Escalloniaceae > Escallonia > Escallonia rubra. The sequence continues at coordinate 14,204 of JAVXUO010001644.1, read as the reverse complement.
CTCCTAACTTGGGATTGCAGAAGTTGAGTTCTTAGGGAGAGACATTGCCATGTAGGGAGTTTGCTGTAACTAAGTTCAAGACCCGGTCTTCATTTTCTGTGTTTTTGCACTCAAGGGATCACCAAGCTATATGAGCTTTATGTATGTTAGTTTGTATATTCGCGTTAGTGGTTCTTGCTTCTAGATAATTTTGCAAATAAAAAAAAATTTAAGCTTGATATTAGCGCCTCTCATGATGCTCTGTCTCCGTATTATCTTGTAAATTAGCCTCTTCTAAGCTTCCTGCTATACTTCCGCTTGTTTGTGGTTATAGTTTGTATATATTTTAGATCTTGAAGTTTGTAGTAATGTCCATTGTAGTTTTACATTTATGGTCTGCTAAATTGACTTAATAAATGTGTTAGTCTCCGAATGAAAGACACACTGTCTGTAATAAATCATTATTTCTTTATTAGGTAGGTCCAGGGTATTTGTGATCTTCAATATCATTATTTGTTTTAATCTTTTCTAATACTTAAAAATTTTCATCAGTTACTCTAAATCCGATACTTCTCAACAAGGCGGTATATTCTCTAGACTGGTCCAAAATTTCCCTCTCATTTTCGATTTTCTGGGGATGCACCAGTCACAATCTATCGAAACCCGAGAAAATGGTTCGCAAAGTCTTTCTAAGGTGATTAAATCAGCAGACTCTGGAGAAATGCCATGTAGGACTCAGGTCAACGGTTATTTTGGTATCTACTCTGCTGAACCCCAGACACTACTAAGCAACAATGGGGAAGATATAAATTATTTGAGGTTACATCATTTCCTCACTTCAGTTTAGCTTAAGATCTGGCTTTGATATTATATTGTGTAAAATTCTTACTTGCTCATTGTTGTAGATATTATGATAGTTCTTCTGAGCGAAGTGAGGTTGACCATCTTGAGACCAATTCTAATACTTCCACTTCTTACGACAAAAGTTCTGAAGGTACAATACGATGACTTTTCTTTTTCATAATTTTGAAATCATGTTTGGAACATCTTAATCATTTAAATCAAATAAAAGAAGAGCTTGGCCATTCATTGGTGATAAACTCACATAGTGGCATATTCATTGTCAGGAGAACCTATTTTTCCAAAAGAGACACTTAATAGACAGAATATAGCATCAGGATATCAAATTGCACCTGAGTGGACCAGTGACGGGGCCAGTGAACCTGGAGCTACTCCAGTTCTTAACAACCTGAGCATCTACAGACTTCCAGTTGGTGTAAAACCCTCAGAAGAATTTGAAGAGAGTCCCACTACCTCTAACTCTGTTCATCAGCCAAATAAGATAGCTAATGGTGTTATGAAGATAGAGCCTCAGATTCCTTTAAGTATGCCGTGGGATGCATTGACTGATGCAAGTTTTGAAGCCATAATGGAATTCTATAATAACGCCTCTTCTTTACTCAAGGGAAGCTACGAAGAGGACAATAAGAAGCAAGGAGTTCTTTCCATACGCGCAGCATCAATGTTGGTAAGGGAATTTTTTGACTTCTAATAGCATCATTATTGAGATTGCACATAATTCATGAGATAAAAAAGTTTGGCTGTCTCTCTTCATCAACAAGATTAGTTTATTATGTATATAATCACTCATCTGTACTGCATTTTCATGTGATGCTAAAGTTCAATCATTCAACGGATATCAATTCGTATATGCTCTCTATGTATTTAATTCGGAAGTGATTTTGTAACAGGTAGCATCACGATAAATGTTTTATAGAATTGGTTATTATACACGGGGTACATGTATATCGAGATTTTTATCAATAAGAGTTTGTATATACATTTTGGCACTTTGGGCTTGTATATATGCATAACCTTGGCTTTTTAATTGAAACAATGGTTTTCTGATAAACTTTGCTTGATAAACAGGTTTAGTGCTATTATTTTTCGCTAAAAGTATGTATAGCACCAAAGTTTTATTTAGGTGATTGTAGCAAAACTCGAGTCTTACACTACATAAGTTGGAAAAATAGTCACACGTGTTAAGAGAATCAAGTAAATAAACATTTGTTTTTTGGTATCTTTTTTGTGCATGGAGTTCTTGATGAGTAAGTCCTTTTGGTGGGGAATGGAGCTGGAATTAGATTTTGGGTGGATGTTTGATGCACCGCTATGAGTTTATTTTCCGGATTCGTATATATTGGCTGCAAAGCAACAATGTCAGATTATGTCATTTGAAGAAATATTCTGTTTTTCTTACTTCTAAAAAGGGATAATTCCATTTTAGTCCATTGTACTCTACCTTTTTTTTTAATTTGGTCCCTACAGTTCAAAATCCTTGAAATTGATCCATGTAGTATTCTCCATCATCAATTAAGCCCCTCCCCCTATGTTACATGGACTCGATACGAGTGTCCGGATCGGATACGTGTCTAAGTGTCGGATTCGTCTAATTTTGAAAACACAAGACACGGGGACACGGCAAAATGTTCATATTTGTTATTGCTTTTTAGTTATTTCAAAGGCAAAAAGGTGTTTTATGTGATGCATTTGGTTTTAATTGACAATTTGTCTCGTCTCAAAGCAATAACTAGTTAAACAAAAGACTACAAGATAGTATCATAATGGCATATCCTATGAGATGTGTCGGACACATATCCCATACCCATGTCCAAGTGTCGAGTGTCCGACACGGGTACTTCACGCAAACCAAAGAGTCCATGTAACATAGCCCTCCCCTTCGTTAGCTTTTTCCATCCAAAATGACCACGTGACACGCACATGGTCACTTTTTTTGGGGTATTTCTGTGTAGTCATGCTAATGGACAGGAAATTTTTTTTAAGGGGAAAGAATCAACAACACCATGATGAACAACCACCAATCACCATCCAAATCGTTGACGCTGTCGACCGCCACCCTGCCTACCTACCAATGCCACTACATCCATCCACCAACACCTCTACCAACACCACCGTAGCAACCCATCAGCACTGCTGTACACATCCGTCAACACCACGATACCCATCAAACACCACCACCCCCAACACCTAACAAGATGACCTGCCCACCCATAGAAACCGCCGTCATTGTCACACTACTTACCCTTAAATACCACCATCACTGCCACCCTGCCGACCTACCAATATTACCACACCCACTCAACAACACCCCTGCCAAGACCAGCGTAGCCACCCCCAAGACCACAATACCCACCAACACCACAATATCCACCAACTACGAACACTACACTACCAATTCACCAACACAGTAGTACCCACCAATAACACAATTACAAATACAATCAAACCCACCCACCATCACGGTGGGTCGCGTCGGTCAATAGCGACATTGGTTTGCGTCAGCGGTGGGTTCGGTGTTGGCTCAAGGTGGCAGATCTGTGGACTGCATGGGTGGAGAGGACACAAATTGGGTTGGGAAAATTGTTTGGCCTTTCTCCAGATTGGAAACGAGTTACAAAAAAATACCATAAAAAATGTGACCACGTGCGTGTTACGTGATCATTTTGGATGGAAAAAACTAACGGAGGGGCATAATGACGGAGAATAGTACATGGATCAATTTCATGGGTTTTTGAACTGCAGGGACCAAATTAAAAAAAGGGGTAAAGTACAAGGGACTAAAATGGAATTATCCCTTCTGAAAATTACGCTACAGAAGGCTACATTTATACTCGAAAGGAGAAATGCCATAGGCTGGTAGATTCCTTGATATCTAGTTGTACAAAAGGAAACTAAATCACATCCTATAAAATAAGAAACAAGAAACTAATGCCAAAAAATCAGGGATCTATGACCAATTACAAAATCAGGTAACTGACAACTATTTACAACCTATTAACCCCAAGATTCTTGGATCGAAACACTCCCCTGAAGCCAGGGAATGTATGTCGATCAGTCCTAGTTTCAAAAAATGTATGTCAAATGGAGCTCTAGAAATGGCCTTGGTAAGTACATCTGCAGTTTCTGTCGTGTAGGAGTATAATTAACCTATATGACCCTTTGCTCTATCTTCTCTTTGATGAAGTGACGGTCAATCTCTATATGTTTGGTTCAATCATGATGACCTGCATTATTTGCAATACTAATAGTTGCCTTATTATCACACATCAGCTTCATAGATGTTATAGGTGGAAAATGGAGTTCCTCTAGAAGTCTCTTCAACAACCCTCAGAAATGCCGTGGGTCATGGCTCGGATTTCTGCTTCAGCACTACTATGTGCCACAACTGGTTGCTCTTACTCCTCCAAGTAACCTGTCCCATACATAAGGTACAGTAACCCGAAGTTGACCTTCTAGCTGATAGTGATCCTGCCCTCTACGTCTTAGAAGATTTCTACACCACGACTAACTCCCTTTTTGAAGAATAATCTTCTGCCTGGAGTCATTTTTAAGTAGTGCAATATCCTATGCACAACTTCTTGATGCTCTTCTGTAGGGTTGTTCATAAACTAACTAACCGTACTTACTGCAAAGCTAATGTCAAGTCTTGTGTGAGACAATCAGATTAACTTCCCTACTAGTCTTTGATATCTCACTCTGTCAACAACAGCTGAGTCTTTTTTAAGCCGACCTTGTTGAATGGATCCATGGATGTATCAGAGGGCTTGCATCCAAGCATTCATGTCTCCTTTAATAAGTCAAGGTTGTGTTTCCGTTGCAAAACTGAAATACCCCTGCCTAACCTTACTACCTCCATCCCGAGAAAGAACTTAATGTTCCAAAGCCTTTAATCTCAAATTCCCTACGTAGAACCCTTTTTAGCAAAGGTATCTCCTCTTCATCGTTCCCTGTAACACTTATGTCATCAAGGTAGACTATGAGGATACCACCAGAGAGTCTTTTGATGAGTACGGTATGATCAGATTTCCCTTGCGAATAATCCTGTCTTGCCTTAGTGAATCTCTCAAACCATGCTCTTGGGGACTGCTTAAGCCCATAGAGTGATTTTTTAAGCTTGCAAACCTGATTGCTGTTACTGGGATGCTTTAAGCCCGCAGGGGGGGGGGGTTCTCCATGTAGATTTCCTCTTCTAGATCCTATTGAGAAATGCATTTTTCACGTCTAGTTGATGCAGGCATCAGTCAAGGTTAGCTGCGAAGGATAGTAAGACCCGGATTGTATTCAATTTTGCCACATAAGCAAATGTTTCCTGATAATCAATTCCATAAGTCACTGTGAACCCTTTTGCCACCAACCTTGCTATATACCGTTCTATACTTCCATCTGCCCTCTATTTGACGTCAAAGACCCACTTGCATCTCATAGGATGTTTTCCCTAGGGCAATTGGGTAAGCTCCCATGTGCCATTCTTCTGTAATGCTTGGATCTCATCATTCATTGCCTTTATCCACTCAGGTTGTTGTAAGGCCTCTTGTATGCAGCTTGGAATCTTAATATTGCCCAAATTGGTGGTTAAAGCTCGAAAGCTAAGAGATAACTTCTCATAGGAAACAAACTATGAGATAGGGTGCATGGTAGAAGATCTGACCCCCTTTCTGTGGGCAATGGGCCTATTGAGATCATTTAGTAAACACAAGTCATCTGTGGAGGAGCTAGAGTCTAAATTACCTTGAATGATCTCGGTGAGAGTTGGACTCGGAACATCAGTTTGGCAAGGCTCAAGATGCATTTGCAGTTCCACCGGTTTAGGATTCTTCTAGCGCCTTAAGTAAACGTTAAGCTTCTTGTCCTTAAGCTCCTTGTTTCCTCCCTGAATAAGGCTAGGATCTGATGGTTGAATATCAGACTCAGAATGTTAAATGTCAGGTTCAAAATGAGACTGGGGTAACCTCTGAGGGATGTCAAGTGTAGGAATGTCCCAAAACTGATATTCTTCTCGGTTACTGAATTCTCCCCCTGAATATGAGTTCTGGGGTAATATGCACATTTCAAGAAAGGTCACGTCCCTAGTGTCATAGGTTTTTCGAGTAGTGGGACAGTAGCATTTATATCCCTTTTGATAAGAGGAATAACCTATAAAAAGACACTTGACAGACTTTGGACCAAGTTTACTTCGTTGATGAGAGGAAACATGGACATAGGCAGAACACCCAAAAACTTTGAGAGGAGTATTGTTCATGATTCAATTTTGAGGAAAGATTTTGGAAAGAAAGTGGCAACGTGTATCGAATTTCCAAACTCTTGAAGGAATTTTATTTATCAGATAGGCTGTAGTTAAAACTGCCTTCCCCCAGAAGTGTTTAGGAACATGATTGACAAAAATGATGGATCGGGCTACCTCCAGCAGGTGTCTAATCTTTCTCTTGGCTATCCCATTCGGTTGAGGGGTGTCTACACAAGAATTTTGGTGAACAATCCATTTTCTAAAAATTAAGGTCCAAGCATTGAGTTGAAATATTCTTTAGCATTATCAGTCCTAAACACCTGAATCTTAGCTTGAAACTTATTTTGAATCATGGAATGAAAGGATTTGAAAATAGATCCTTCATAAGAAATACCGATGTAACTCGGGAAATGGTCATCGACAAAAGAAATAAACCATCTAGCACCAGAAATATTTTAAACACGAGAAGGTCCTCAAATGTCACTATGAATAATAGAGAATGGTTTAGAGGGTTTGTAATGTTGGGGAAGCATACGAACTATGGCAATGCTTAGATAGCTGACAACCCTCACATTGGAAAAACTTGGGATGCTTACTAAATAATGAAGGAAAGAACTTGGATAGTAGATAAAGTTTGGATGTCCTAGACGAAAGTGCCATAACATTATTGTACTTTGGTTATTTGAATCAAAAGACAAGCTTGAACTAGAGCCAAAGTTGTTTGTTGCAGAGAGGAAAACATGATGAGCTCGAGTATCTTGTTGATCATCAGCCTTAATCCGGTAGAGTCCTTTCTTTCCTTAGCATTGCCAATCATCTTCGCCGAATCCAATTCCTGAAATGAACAGTGAGTGGAGGAAAAGTTAGCAATGCAGTTTAAATCTTGAGTGAGTTTACTGATTGACAGTGAATTGCATGAGATTGGGAACCAAAAGAATTGAGCTGAGAATTAGTGTCTCCGAGATGATCACTTCCCAATTCCAGTCACCGTGGAAAGAGAGACATCTGCAATCCTGACTTTGTTATTCTTGTGACATCGGCTGCACTCATGGAATAGTGATACATCACCTGTCCTGATCCGAGAATTCGTGATGGATGATCCAATCTGATGAATCCTCAGCTTTAGAATGGAGAGCAGTCAAGAAGTTACCTTTTTGAGCAGTGGATCCGGCTGAAATAGCAGGGACAAGAGAGGATCCTGGACTGAACATCTTTTGCACCCATTATACTTGCTCTTTGCTGAAGATGACAGGATCACTTGTTGTTTTTCCTTTTCCTTCAGAGTCAGCCACAAAGCCCCGCACTTCGTCCTCTTTATTCAGCTTCCAATCTGCTGTCTTTGCATGTATCTTCCAACATGTTTCTTTGGTATGGCCTGGAGAACGGCAATGATCACACCAAGGTCTACCCTTCTTCTGTCGTGCATCACTGACGGATGTTGGCCCTCGAGACAAAAGCTGATCCTTCTGGAATACTTGAAGATGGCCCTTGAGAGACAAGAGCTGATCCTTCTGGAATACTTGAAGATGGCCAAGTAACCACTATCAGCTTCTTCCTGCTTTCTTCCCTCCTAACTTCTGAGAGAGCTTCGCGAATGGTTGGAAGAAGCTTGGCTCCATGAATTCTCCCCTTACTTCATCTAGAGATTTGTCTAGTCCCAGTAGGAACTTGAAAACCCTTTCCTTTTCAATGATCTTCTTGTATCGGCTTGCATAAGCCGTGCGCTCCCCATCCAGACTTTCAAACCCATCTAATTGCTGCCAAAAACGACTAATAGTGTTAAAATATTGTGTCACAGACATCTCTCCTTGCCTAAGATCATGAAGAGCTTCTTTCATGTCGAAGAGCTCCGCTGTATTATCATTGTTAGAAAGTTTTGTCCTATTCATTGTCCATGGTGTTGATTAACCAGATATAACCATGTTCTTCCCGGTCTTCCACATCTTGAAGCTCGGGTCATCCTTCATTGGTGGACTTGCAGCACCAGTGAGGTAATCCTCCTTACCTTTTCCTGAGATGAACATCATCACTGATTTTGCTCATTGGTGATAGTTGTGGCCGTATGATGAGAGTAACTGAGCCTTCTGAACCACCAGCGTTCACGGATTCTTGGCCTGATGAAGTCCCGGAGAAGCTGCTGGATTCAGTCGCCATAGAATTTTTAATGGTCAGGTCGAGTAGAAGAAAGAAAAGTAGAGAGGATTTGTTTTACTGTCAGATCCGAGAAGAAAAATTCGGGTCAGAGCCAAAAACAGGCAAGAAGAATAGCCCAGAAATTATGCTCTGGTACAATGAATAAATTTTCTGTATATCTTACTTCTGAAAATTACACTACCAGAAGCCTACAATTATAGAGAAAGGAGAAGTGCCACAGGCTGGCAGATTCCTTGATATCTAGCTATACAAAAAGGAAACTAAATCACGTCTTGCAAATAGGAAACAAGAAACTAATGCCTCTAAATCAGGGATCTATGATTAATTATCGAAATCAGGTAACCGATAACTATTTACAACCTAATAACCCCCAGATTCTTAGATCCAAATCCGGGATTCAACATGATTTGTTCAAAGCTGGAGACCAGCCAAGAATAGTTTCTGTGGAGAGGTATTTGGCGTGCATCCCCCCCAAGGATGGCCTTTTATTGTTGGACAGCCGTACGGTGTCCCATATTCAGCATTGATAACTTGCGGCGGCTGAACATGATCATCATTTGCAGATGTTATATATGCAAGAGGGATGCGGAGTCTACTTATCATCTGCTTCTTCACTATGATGTAGCAAGGAGTCTTTGGAGCTTATGTTTCCCTTGTTTGGTGTGGCTTTGGGTGATGCCGAGATCATTTATGAATCTTTGTTATGCTCTATGGGGGTGAGGGTGTCAGAGTTCAAGGAAAGGGTGCAATTAGCTCCACTGTGCCCTTTGTTGCCCATTTGGCGAGATAGAAGCATGTATGCTTTCGACATTATGGAGATTCCTAATCAATCTCTGCTTTCTTCTTTCCTGTCTCTTCTTTTCTTCTGGATTAAGGAGGGAGGAGTTCCTTAGATCAGGTGATGGGGACATAAGGTATTTCGGCGATATTAGCTTACGTAATGCAGATCAGATGTTTCTAAAGTTTTTTTGTTATTAGTTTAGTCTTTAATAGTTACTACATTCTTAGTCTCATTTTGTTATCGAGTTTTAACTTTGATCATTTACTTAGTAGGAAAGGTCCTTTTTAGTATTTCTATGTAAGCCACACTGTAAAAACTATCAAGATATTTGATTAATGGAATTTTATAGACTTACATTGATTATTCTTCTAGATGAGACTCCTAGAAGGCCTTAGTGATATTCTGAGGTATGTTATCTTTCTTACTTTGCTGGAGGTTATAAACCACCAAAAAGCGTCCACGGTGCGGTTCATAGCACCCTCCCAAAAATATATCTTTCAATCCATGAGCCTTGACCCTAGCTTTTCAATCACAAATGCTAAAAGTCTTACCCTTAGCCCACCATCCTTGGTGGTAGGTCCGTCCTACATCACTTTAGGCATCAGAAACATTGTTCCTGGCTACAAGTTTTATGCAATGAACATCATGGGTTACTCAATCAAGGAAATGTCTGCCATCCAAAGATTGCTTCAAAGGCATGAGTAATTTGCTAATATGAATTTGAAGTTCGATAAATTGGAAAAGCTTTTGGGAAAAGGTGGAGGCCATAACAAGAAAGAAGGTTACCATGAGGGGAGGGCTTCAAAGTTTCGATCATCAACTGCTACGATGGAATTCTTACATTTTTTAAGGTGATGTTTTTTACGATGATCAGGCAAACTTTCTCGATTGGCTTTTTTCCGTGCAAAAATATTTAAGTCACCGTTCTATTCCGGAGAATGTGAAGGCTTGCTCTGCAAAAGGAAAATTGAAAGTGGTAGCACATTTGTGCTGATATGAAGTTCAATAAAAATGTTATATAACTGATATAACTGATCAACCACCTTTAATTACATCGGAACAGATGAGGGTTAAGATGAAAGAGTGTTTCCTTACTCCTAGATTTAAATATGTGTATGATAAGTTGTTTTCATCTACAGAATGCTGTATTGAAATGTAGGAACAAGCAACAAATTTTTGGTATTATTGCTCAAGATGCTTGCAAAAGTAGAATCTGTAAGATTAAAGGCACGAAACAGAATGCTATCCCCTTCTTTACGAGGAATATGTGGTTACGGTGTCATGTTGCTGACTTTTGCCCAAACCTTCTTGAGGAGGCAATGATGGTCAAAAGCTTGAAGATAAGAATGATAAAGATCGGCCTCGACAAGAGAAAAAGTCGAATGATGCTGGAGATATTCAAGATCAAAAGCGAGGACAATTCCTACACCGAGATGTTGTTTACTTAGATGTTGAAGCAAAGGATATGAAGGAGGATAAGGAGGATCAAACGTCTGATGATGTACTACCAGATTTTTCAGTTGCATCTTCATATATTTTGCCTACTCGATGCATAAATACTTTCAGTGAGCCTACTGAGATAATTTTCGAAGACTTTAACCAACACGCTCAATGGATCAGCTACCTCCTCAAATTCACTCCTACTTGAAGGATCCAACAAGACCAGAGACGAGATTAGCAAAAACAGGTCTTACTAAAAGAGTTTCTTTTGGTGGCCATGTCAAGAAAAATTACAGAATTTGATGAACAGATGCCCGTTCAAGATTGTGATGTCAACTGCAGAATTCTATCCACCTTTGGGTCGAGACATGCTAAGTTTTTGAGGTTAAATGTCTATCTGGTCAATCAAAAATAGGTGTACGCGGATATCTTGGCAGTGCTGAAAACAATGAGATAGTTGACAATCAGTTATCGTGGCCAAACACTAAATTTGATGAGTCAAAAGGCAAGGACTATGACAGGAGATCTTGGGCACATAAATCAAACCTCCAGCAATCATATCAAGGCTCAAACTCGTCCGAGTCGAGTTTATTCAAGACGGGGAAAGATTGGGATCAGACCCTCAATACTAGAGCTTATTGATGGAAACAGAAGAAAAAGAGAAAAGCCCCACTTGGGCCTGTTGTACAGGCTTAAATCAATCAGTTTGTTCTTCGAAACCATGATCATGAACTCTACAAGATTTGTCCAAGCCTTAAACTCGACGGAGTCAGTTTTTCTAAGATAGAGGAGAATTGATCGGGAGCATATTTTCTAAGCTAGGGTACTTTGGCCATATTAGCATATCTAGGGCAGATTAGGTGTTTCCTAGTCCTTTCATTATTTGGTTTTGCCTCTTATTATTAGGTTTTATCTTTAGTTTTAGTAATCTAGAAGGTTTTAGAATATAAGAATCCTTTACTAAGTAGGAAAGGTCTCTTTTGTTTTCTCCAAGTAAATAAGCATTGTAAAAAACTATTAAGGAGAGTCGATGAATGGAATATTATAAAGCAGATTTGCTTTTTCGTGTCAATGGCGAGACACCATTAATTATTCTTCTAGGTGAGACTCCTAGAAGGCCTTAGTGACTCTAAGGTTTGTTGTCTTTCTTTTTCTCTTTTCTTACTTTGTTGAGGTTGTAAATCACCAAACACTGTCCATGGGTAATGTTCACAGCACACTAAAGTCCTAAACAGCCCCAAAAATGTATCTTTCAATCCTTGAGCCCTAACCGCAGCTTCTCAATTACAAATTATCTGAATCTAAGCCGTAGCCCACCAACCTTGATTGTAGAACAACTTATATACCCTTAGTATGGTCAGTCCTACATCATCAGGTTATGCATTAATATGTTTCATGCATGATTTCTACCTTTGTTTCCTTTGCACTCTGTTGTAAGGTTTGATAATGTCTCTTTATCAGTATTCTGGACGACCCTCTGTTTTCAGTTTTTACGATATCTACCTGCGGATTCGGGTATGCTATTTCCTGAATGTAGCCTTAGGAGTTGAGTCCTTCATATGACCTAAGAATAAGATTATATAATTGCAATAGTTCAAAATCTAGCATGCAATATTTTTGAGGTCATGTCTGTTAACGTAGGGAATTCACTAGATTTCATTCAAAAAAAAATTGTACCCTAATGTTAGAAGCTGTATATGCAATGGGTGGGAGATATAAGACAACAAAGGCAGCCAGGTTTGCATAATACCGGGGTCTGGACGATTGATGTACCCCGCCTTTCCTGCACTTTCTTGTTGTTTTCCGAATATCCACCGTGACCCTGCTTGCTTAGTTTCTAAACGGTTCTCTTGATCTTTGACTCTCTGATCTCTTTACAGGAAGTGGAAAGAGATTCTCGAAAGAAGTGGAGCCGCATTGTGAATATAAAATACAGAGGAGGGTTATACGTTGGGCACTGCCAAGGAGGTCTTCCAGAAGGGAAGGTACCATTCGGATACTGAAACTTGCAAAGCTCTATTCTGGATTCCTTTTGCTCATAGGAAAAGAGTTTTTTGTTTTGTGGTTTTAATAGGGCCGTCTTTCTGATGGGGATGGAAACATATATGATGGCATGTGGCGCTATGGTAAGAAATCAGGTTTGGGTACTCTCTACTTCAGAAATGGAGACATTTTTCGGGGATCATGGAGGGATGATGCTATGCATGGAAAGGTATGGGTCTCTTTACGCCTGTTTTTCTGAGATTACTACAGTAATACTCTGTCTTGGTGGATTCTCCGTGGTGAGGTCACAGTAAAGATTAAGAGGTTTGATGGATGGAAGCCTTCAAAGATGTTTCTTGAACTTGCCCCTTGTATGCCTCCACTTCACAACAGATAGAAATGACAGCAGCATGAATGTATATGGTTTAGGGATCAATTCTAGCCATTGGGGTTGAAATGTAACCATTACTGACCTTAAGATTTGAATTCCTGAGGGTCCGACGGCTATTTAATGCTGCACCAAACGCTCTGGATCCGTGTATTGGTGCTCTGGATCTTTGTAACAATTCTCACTGATACTTGACAGGTGTGCGGGTGTACTTGTAACAACTTATGCAGCCTTTGTATGTTGGCCATATCTTTATCTTGAAAAATCCGATTGATCTCCCACTTGTTGATTGGAAAGAAAACCGAAAGATCTACGCATCTGTAAATGGCTTTGCCTTTTAATCATCTTTGAGAATTTCAGAATTTGCTCCAAGGTTGATTCAAGAATCTCCTCTTCACGGTTTTATGGACCAATCCTTTGAATACTTCTTCGATTTTCATCATGTTGAGCATCTTAAGCATGTTTCCCTTGATAATCTTCATGTTTTCATGTTATCATTCTCGAACCATTTCCCTCTTTAATTTAGCTCTACAAGACCATCTTGAATCTTCCTTGCTTTCTTCCCAGGATTGTGCATCCGCTCTTGTTCTAGACTTGCAGTAGAGCTCTTGCCCTCTTGATTTCTCCATCTTGACTTGTTTTCCAGAGCTTGATATTGCTGATTGAACATCTAACATCTTTAACTATCCTTGTTTACAAAGTTTTCTTACTCATTTTAAGCTGCTTCTCCATCCTTCTTGATCCATTTTTGACTTGTTCTAGTAAATCCTGTATCTATCAATAACACACTTAGCACACACATCAGCAACATATTGTTATCATCAATACAAAATTAAGCCAAGGTCATGGGACCTTAGGTCTAACATAATCATGCCATCTTGCAGGGATGGTTTTATTTCCATACCGGGGATCGATGGTTTGTGAACTTTTGGAAGGGAAAGGCCAATGGAGAAGGACGCTTCTATTCAACAAATGGTGATGTCATTTTTGGCCATTTCAAAGATGGATGGCGACATGGCAATTTTCTTTGTATGAAAATCAACGGAACAAGGTTTGTGATATTGGTCCTTGCCTATTTCTACCCGTTTCTCATAAAATTGAATGTTCAAAGGTTGAAAGGCTGTTTTATTCTCTCTTTTTGGCCAAACACTTTTGGGAAAATGATGCTAAACTGTCAGACTTTTGGCCATAGTTGTGATTAAACTGCCATTTTATATTTGAGTTTGTGGTTCTCAACCACAATTTTACTTGAATTAACGTCTTCAGAAAAGAGAAGGAGATGTTCGTATACTTGTATATAAGGAGGTTTTCATTAGATAAGATAACTGAGGGAAACAAGAGGGGTTCTCTCTCTTTTCTGCATAGTAATTTACTATTAGTTGTCGTAAAGTTCA
>JAVXUO010000252.1:0-64334 GCA_033065855.1 Escallonia rubra | reverse complement strand
GCTAACTACTAAAAGGGATAATTAAATAGTTTTGGCGAAATGCAGTTTTATCCAAAATCTGAAATTTGTGTAATAGATACCTCCAAAAGTTAGTCTGCTGTTAGTTTTTTGTACGTTTTTTTAACATGTATGTCTTTTGTATTTGAAAATGCGACAACTCCCCCTCCTTTCCTTTCTCCCGTGAAAATCTCCACCTACCACCTAATGCCGCCACAACTCCACTGCATCTAATTTTGCCAAAAAAACACTGCCCATTGCTCCTACCACGACCACCACACAGCACTCACCACCAGGGTTGATCTTGTATTGAACCCACATCTTAAACTCACTTTTTCATTCTTCAGCTCCACGAATGCGTGCCTCTTTGCCATCTCCGCTTCAGCCAAGACTGCACCACCCTCTTACTACCACCTATCTCTCGCCACACTAACTAAATCAACTCTAAATATAAAAATCAAGCAAAATCAAAACCAACACCAAAATCCAAATGAACAACCACTCACCTTCATCAACAGTAGTGCCTGACCACGACCACCACTTCACCTTCATCGCCAGCACTCCCTCACAAGAACCACCACTTGACAACCTTACTGCTGACATGATTGTAAGCTACCTAACATCCAAGGCAACATCACCACATCTTACCAATCTACAATATCAAGCACAAACCACTCATCTCACCACATCTTACCTAACACGAATGCCATCGATATCATCACCTCTTACTCCTAGAAAAACAACAATACACTCATGGAAGGAAACAAAATCTGGACCAATAGGATAAACTTTTTCTTATGGTGGACAGTTTTGTTTTGTTTGAGCAAAAAACAATTGATACAGATTCACATATACAAAACCCATAAAAATTATATTTCGCCCATTGAAAAATTTTGAAACCAATTTTTGGTTTCCATTGATCTATGTATGTCTATATCTTCACGAAAAAACTTTAGAACTTTTATCACCAAGGGCCACCCATTTTCAATCTGTTCAATCCCATCCCCTTAAACCGTTGCACCATGGTCCATCACAGGCACTGTCACAGATCAATTTTCTTAGCATATAAATCACCAGCACATTCTTTGCATACACACGTGCACATGTACATGTATGTACCATAGTTGTCAAAGGTGTCCAAGGCGATTTCAGGCGAGACTGTAGTGGTTTGCCCAAGCCAAGGCGATGCGACTTTAAACAGGCTTACATCTCTCTAGAAGAGGCATGAGGCAACTTCAGGCATATGGCGGCAAAAAGGCACGCTTGTGGGGAAACTCTAACTCAAAGGGTTAAACATCTAAAGCAAAGAAAAGAAAAGAGAAAAGAAACAAATAAGTCAGACTCCTAATCCTTGATCGACCAAACCCAAAGCAGCAGCCACTGCCTCCAAGAAAACACAAAGGAGCTGCAGCCACTAGCAGAGGAGGTGAAGAAGAAGATTTCTATTCCTAACATTAGCTTCATAGGTCAAGCAGATTATAAAGAAGAAGAGGAAGAATGTTCAGAGGAAACGATCCTTCACATTGTGAAGAAGATGGTCACTTGTTGGACGATGAGGATGATATTTGAGTCACCATTTGCTATTTTTTTTTCTTCCCCTTTTAGCGTGTGCTGAAGCTGAACTATGTTTTAGTCTTTGTTGGTTTATTTTTGTTTTATCGACACTTCAATATTTTAAGCAATGGATGTTTTAATATGTTATGCTCTTATTTGTCTCTTTTGGGTGACATGGTGTCAAATGACTTTCTTCATTTATTTCTCAAACGCCCTTTGCACTTTTCTTTTCAAGGGTACCCTTGCTTCACTCGGGTGAGCACCTCTCCTATCGCCTCGGGCAATTGTAGACCTTAGTGCCTTAAAACCGCCTTTGCCTTTGACGATAATGATATGTACATATATATACTTGCAGATCTGGAGATCTACAGATATAATTATTACTAATAACATGAAAAATGAACGCGGATTTGGGTTTTCTTAGGTTAAACGATTTGTGTAATGAGTTGGCTCACTTCCAAATAGACATTTTCAAAATACACTGGACAATTTTGTCATTTCGCAGGAATACCTAACCCCATTAGTATTCCATTCCGTCTACGGGAATAAGTGATGTTATTGCAAATGTGTACCCTCGGGTGGGATTACCTCTACACCCAAGGATGTAGCTGTAATTATCCCATCTAAAAAGAGTAGTTAGGCAAATTTTCATGCCAATAGGGTTACACATGGGACAAATTTTAAATAATTGTTTTACTTGGGGCCAAATTTGAAGAGGAAAAGGAAAAGGGAGGGAGGGAGGCAGGGAACGAGGGGAGGAGATCAGTTCTGTTCTCTTAATGGTGGTAGTCGGTGTAGGGCAAGGAGAGTTTAGGGACTTGGAAGAAGCAGAAGCAAGAAAAGACAGAGGGAAGCAAGGGGTTGAGTCAACAAAGGGCTTGATTTCCACCTACTCTTACTTTCTCCATGCGTCTCTGTTAGACAGATTGGATTGAGTTACCGTGTTAGCTTGGGATACATTCCCATTGGAGCTCCTAACTTGGGATTGCAGAAGTTGAGTTCTTAGGGAGAGACATTGCCATGTAGGGAGTTTGCTGTAACTAAGTTCAAGACCCGGTCTTCATTTTCTGTGTTTTTGCACTCAAGGGATCACCAAGCTATATGAGCTTTATGTATGTTAGTTTGTATATTCGCGTTAGTGGTTCTTGCTTCTAGATAATTTTGCAAATAAAAAAAAATTTAAGCTTGATATTAGCGCCTCTCATGATGCTCTGTCTCCGTACTATCTTGTAAATTAGCCTCTTCTAAGCTTCCTGCTATACTTCCGCTTGTTTGTGGTTATAGTTTGTATATATTTTAGATCTTGAAGTTTGTAGTAATGTCCATTGTAGTTTTACATTTATGGTCTAAATTGACTTAATAAATGTGTTAGTCTCCGAATGAAAGACACACTGTCTGTAATAAATCATTATTTCTTTATTAGGTAGGTCCAGGGTATTTGTGATCTTCAATATCATTATTTGTTTTAATCTTTTCTAATACTTAAAAATTTTCATCAGTTACTCTAAATCCGATACTTCTCAACAAGGCGGTATATTCTCTAGACTGGTCCAAAATTTCCCCCTCATTTTCGATTTTCTGGGGATGCACCAGTCACAATCTATCGAAACCCGAGAAAATGGTTCGCAAAGTCTTTCTAAGGTGATTAAATCATCAGACTCTGGAGAAATGCCATGTAGGACTCAGGTCAACGGTTATTTTGGTATCTACTCTGCTGAACCCCAGACACTACTAAGCAACAATGGGGAAGATATAAATTATTTGAGGTTACATCATTTCCTCACTTCAGTTTAGCTTAATATCTGGCTTTGATATTATATTGTGTAAAATTCTTACTTGCTCATTGTTGTAGATATTATGATAGTTCTTCTGAGCGAAGTGAGGTTGACCATCTTGAGACCAATTCTAATACTTCCACTTCTGACGACAAAAGTTCTGAAGGTACAATACGATGACTTTTCTTTTTCATAATTTTGAAATCATGTTTGGAACATCTTAATCATTTAAATCAAATAAAAGAAGAGCTTGGCCATTCATTGGTGATAAACTCACATAGTGGCATATTCATTGTCAGGAGAACCTATTTTTCCAAAAGAGACACTTAATAGACAGAATATAGCATCAGGATATCAAATTGCACCTGAGTGGACCAGTGAAGGGGCCAGTGAACCTGGAGCTACTCCAGTTCTTAACAACCTGAGCATCTACAGACTTCCAGTTGGTGTAAAACCCTCAGAAGAATTTGAAGAGAGTCCCACTACCTCTAACTCTGTTCATCAGCTAGATAAGATGGCTAATGGTGTTATGAAGATAGAGCCTCAGATTCCTTTAAGTATGCCGTGGGATGCATTGACTGATGCAAGTTTTGAAGCCATAATGGAATTCTATAATAACGCCTCTTCTTTACTCAAGGGAAGCTACGAAGAGGACAATAAGAAGCAAGGAGTTCTTTCCATACGCGCAGCATCAATGTTGGTAAGGGAATTTTTTGACTTCTAATAGCATCATTATTGAGATTGCACATAATTCATGAGATAAAAAAGTTTGGCTGTCTCTCTTCATCAACAAGATTAGTTTATTATGTATATAATCACTCATTTGTACTGAATTTTCATGTGATGCTAAAGTTCAATCATTCAACGGATATCAATTCGTATATGCTCTCTATGTATTTAATTCGGAAGTGATTTTGTAACAGGTAGCATCACGATAAATGTTTTATAGAATTGGTTATTATACACGGGGTACATGTATATCGAGATTTTTATCAATAAGAGTTTGTATATACATTTTGGCACTTTGGGCTTGTATATATGCATAACCTTGGCTTTTTAATTGAAACAATGGTTTTCTGATAAACTTTGCTTGATAAACAGTTTTAGTGCTATTATTTTTTGTCGCTAAAAGTATGTATAGCACCAAAGTTTTATTTAGGTGATTGTAGCAAAACTCGAGTCTTACACTACATAAGTTGGAAAAATAGTCACACGTGTTAAGAGAATCAAGTAAATAAGCATTTGTTTTTTGGTATCTTTTTTGTGCATGGAGTTCTTGATGAGTAAGTCCTTTTGGTGGGGAATGGAGCTGGAATTAGATTTTGGGTGGATGTTTGATGCACTGCTATGAGTTTATTTTCCGGATTCTTATATATTGGCTGCAAAGCAACAATGTCAGATTATGTCATTTGAAGAAATATTCTGTTTTTCTTACTTCTAAAAAGGGATAATTCCATTTTAGTCCCTTGTACTCTACCTTTTTTTTTTAATTTGGTCCCTACAGTTCAAAATCCTTGAAATTGATCCATGTAGTATTCTCCATCATCAATTAAGCCCCTCCCCCTATGTTACATGGACTCGATACGAGTGTCCGGATCGGATACGTGTCTAAGTGTCGGATTCGTCTAATTTTGAAAACACAAGACACGGGGACACGGCAAAATGTTCATATTTGTTATTGCTTTTTAGTTATTTCAAAGGCAAAAAGGTGTTTTATGTGATGCATTTGGTTTTAATTGACAATTTGTCTCGTCTCAAAGCAATAACTAGTTAAACAAAAGACTACAAGATAGTATCATAATGGCATATCCTATGAGATGTGTCGGACACATCCCATACCCATGTCCAAGTGTCGAGTGTCCGACACGGGTACTTCACGCAAACCAAAGAGTCCATGTAACATAGCCCTCCCCTTCGTTAGCTTTTTCCGTCCAAAATGACCACGTGACACGCACATGGTCACTTTTTTTGGGGTGTTTCTGTGTAGTCATGCTAATGGACAGGAATTTTTTTTTAAGGGGAAAGAATCAACAACACCATGATGAACAACCACCAATCACCATCCAAATCGTTGACGCTGTCGACCGTCACCCTGCCTACCTACCAATGCCACTACATCCATCCACCAACACCTCTACCAACACCACCGTAGCAACCCATGAGCACTGCTGTACACATCCGTCAACACCACGATACCCATCAAACACCAACACCCCCAACACCTAACAAGATGACCTGCCCACCCATAGAAACCGCCGTCATTGTCACACTACTTACCCTTAAATACCACCATCACTGCCACCCTGCCGACCTACCAATATTACCACACCCACTCAACAACACCCCTGCCAAGACCAGCGTAGCCACCCCCAAGACCACAATACCCAGCAATACCCACCAACACCACAATATCCACCAACTACGAACACTACACTACCAATTCACCAACACAGTAGTACCCACCAATAACACAATTACAAATACAATCAAACCCACCCACCATCACGGTGGGTCGCGTCGGTCAATAGCGACATTGTTTTGCGTCAGCGATGGGTTCGGTGTTGGCTCAAGGTGGCAGATCTGTGGACTGCATGGGTGGAGAGGACAGAAATTGGGTTGGGAAAATTGTTTGGCCTTTCTCCAGATTGGAAACGAGTTACAAAAAAATACCATAAAAAATGTGACCACGTGCGTTTTACGTGATCATTTTGGATGGAAAAAACTAACGGAGGGGCTTAATGACGGAGAATAGTACATGGATCAATTTCATGGGTTTTTGAACTGCAGGGACCAAATTAAAAAAAGGGGTAAAGTACAAGGGACTAAAATGGAATTATCCCTTCTGAAAATTACGCTATAGAAGGCTACATTTATACTCGAAAGGAGAAATGCCATAGGCTGGTAGATTCCTTGATATCTAGTTGTACAAAAGGAAACTAAATCACATCCTATAAAATAGGAAACAAGAAACTAATGCCAAAAAATCAGGGATCTATGACCAATTACAAAATCAGGTAACTGACAACTATTTACAACCTATTAACCCCAAGATTCTTGGATCGAAACACTCCCCTGAAGCCAGGGAATGTATGTCGATCAGTCCTAGTTTCGAAAAATGTATGTCAAATGGAGCTCTAGGAATGGCCTTGGTAAGTACATCTGCAGTTTCTGTCGTGTAGGAGTATAATTAACCTATATGACCGTTTGCTCTATCTTCTCTTTGATGAAGTGACGGTCAATCTCTATATGTTTGGTTCAATCATGATGACCTGCATTATTTGCAATACTAATAGTTGCCTTATTATCACACATCAGCTTCATAGATGTTGTAGGTGGAAAATGGAGTTCCTCTAGAAGTCTCTTCAATAACCCTAAAAAATGCCGTGGGTCATGGCTCGGATTTCTGCTTCAGCACTACTATGTGCCACAACTGGTTGCTCTTACTCCTCCAAGTAACCTGTCCCATACATAAGGTACACTAACCCGAAGTTGACCTTCTAGCTGATAGTGATCCTGCCCTCTACGTCTTAGAAGATTTCTACACCACGACTAACTCCCTTTTTGAAGAATAATCTTCTGCCTGGAGTCATTTTTAAGTAGTGCAATATCCTATGCACAGCTTCTTGATGCTCTTCTGTAGGGTTGTTCATAAACTAACTAACCGTACTTACTGCAAAGCTAATGTCAGGTCTTGTGTGAGACAATCAGATTAACTTCCCTACTAGTCTTTGATATCTCACTCTGTCAACAACAGCTGAGTCTTTTTTAAGCCGACCTTGTTGAATGGATCCATGGATGTATCAGAGGGCTTGCATCCAAGCATTCATGTCTCCTTTAATAAGTCAAGGGTGTGTTTCCGTTGCAAAACTGAAATACCCCTGCCTAACCTTACTACCTCCATCCCGAGAAAGAACTTAATGTTCCAAAGCCTTTAATCTCAAATTCCCTACGTAGAACCCTTTTTAGCGAAGGTATCTCCTCTTCATCGTTCCCTGTAACACTTATGTCATCAAGGTAGACTATGAGGATACCACCAGAGAGTCTTTTGATGAGTACGGTATGATCAGATTTCCCTTGCGAATAATCCTGTCTTGCCTTAGTGAATCTCTCAAACCATGCTCTTGGGGACTGCTTAAGCCCATAGGGTGATTTTTGAAGCTTGCAAACCTGATTGCTGTTACTGGGATGCTTTAAGCCCGCAGGGGGGGGGGGTTCTCCATGTAGATTTCCTCTTCTAGATCCTATTGAGAAATGCATTTTTCACGTCTAGTTAATGCAGGCATCAGTCAAGGTTAGCTGCGAAGGATAGTAAGACCCGGATTGTATTCAATTTTGCCACATAAGCAAATGTTTCCTGATAATCAATTCCATAAGTCACTGTGAACCCTTTTGCCACCAACCTTGCTATATACCGTTCTATACTTCCATCTGCCCTCTATTTGACGTCAAAGACCCACTTGCATCTCATAGGATGTTTTCCCTAGAGCAATTGGGTAAACTCCCATGTGCCATTCTTCTGTAATGCTTGGATCTCATCATTCACTGCCTTTATCCACTCAGGTTGTTGTAAGGCCTCTTGTATGCAGCTTGGAATCTTAATATTGCCCAAATTGGTGGTTAAAGCTCGAAAGCTAAGAGATAACTTCTCATAGGAAACAAACTATGAGATAGGGTGCAGGGTAGAAGATCTGACCCCCTTTCTGTGGGCAATGGGCCTATTGAGATCATTTAGTAAACACAAGTCATCTGTGGAGGAGCTAGAGTCTAAATTACCTTGAATGATCTCGGTGAGAGTTGGACCCGGAACATCAGTTTGGCAAGGCTCAAGATGCATTTGCAGTTCCACCGGTTTAGGATTCTTCTAGCGCCTTAAGTAAACGTTAAGCTTCTTGTCCTTAAGCTCCTTGTTTCCTCCCTGAATAAGGCTAGGATCTGATGGTTGAATATCAGACTCAGAATGTTAAATATCAGGTTCAGAATGAGACTGGGGTAACCTCTGAGGGATGTCAAGTGTAGGAATGTCCCAAAACTGATATTCTTCTCGGTTACTGAATTCTCCCCCTGAATATGAGTTATGGGGTAATATGCACATTTCAAGAAAGGTCACGTCCCTAGTGTCATAGGTTTTTCGAGTAGTGGGACAGTAGCATTTATATCCCTTTTGATAAGAGGAATAACCTATAAAAAGACACTTGACAGACTTTGGACCAAGTTTACTTCGTTGATGAGAGGAAACATGGACATAGGCAGAACACCCAAAAACTTTGAGAGGAGTATTGTTCGTGATTCAATTTTGAGGAAAGATTTTGGAAAGAAAGTGGCAACGTGTATCGAATTTCCAAACTCTTGAAGGAATTTTATTTATCAGATAGGCTGTAGTTAAAACTGCCTTCCCCCAGAAGTGTTTAGGAACATGATTGACAAAAATGATGGATCGGGCTACCTCCAGCAGGTGTCTAATCTTTCTCTTGGCTATCCCATTCGGTTGAGGGGTGTCTACACAAGAATTTTGGTGAACAATCCATTTTCTAATAATTAAGGTCCAAGCATTGAGTTGAAATATTCTTTAGCATTATCAGTCCTAAACACCTGAATCTTAGCTTGAAACTTATTTTGAATCATGGAATGAAAGGATTTGAAAATAGATCCTCCCTCTGATTTATCCTTCATAAGAAATACCGATGTAACTCGGGAAATGGTCATCGACAAAAGAAATAAACCATCTAGCACCAGAAATATTTTAAACACGAGAAGGTCCTCAAATGTCACTATGAATAATAGAGAATGGTTTAGAGGGTTTGTAATGTTGGGGAAGCATACGAACTATGGCAATGCTTAGATAGCTGACAACCCTCACATTGGAAAAACTTGGGATGCTTCCTAAATAATGAAGGAAAGAACTTGGATAGTAGATAAAGTTTGGATGTCCTAGACGAAAGTGCCATAACATTATTGTACTTTGGTTATTTGAATCAAAAGACAAGCTTGAACTAGAGCCAAAGTTGTTTGTCGCAGAGAGGAAAACATGATGAGCTCGAGTATCTTGTTGATCATCAGCCTTAATCCGGTAGAGTCCTTTCTTTCCTTAGCATTGCCAATCATCTTCGCCGAATCCAATTCCTGAAATGACCAGTGAGTGGAGGAAAAGTTAGCAATGCAGTTTAAATCTTGAGTGAGTTTACTGATTGACAGTGAATTGCATGAGATTGGGAACCAAAAGAATTGAGCTGAGAATTAGTGTCTCCGAGATGATCACTTCCCAATTCCAATCACCGTGGAAAGAGAGCCATCTGCAATCCTGACTTTGTTATTCTTGTGACATCGGCTGCACTCATGGAATAGTGATACATCACCTGTCCTGATCCGAGAATTCGTGATGGATGATCCAATCTGATGAATCCTCAGCTCTAGAATGGAGAGCAGTCAAGAAGTTACCTTTTTGAGCAGTGGATCCGGCTGAAATAACAGGGACAAGAGAGGATCCTGGACTGAACATCTTTTGCACCCATTATACTTGCTCTTTGCTGAAGATGACAGGATCGCTTGTTGTTTTTCCTTTTCCTTCAGAGTCAGCCACAAAGCCCCGCACTTCGTCCTCTTTATTCAGCTTCCAATCTGCTGTCTTTGCATGTATCTTCCAACATGTTTCTTTGGTGTGGCCTGGAGAACGACAATGATCACACCAAGGTCTACCCTTCTTCTGCCGTGCATCACTGACGGATGTTGGCCCTCGAGACAAAAGCTGATCCTTCTGGAATACTTGAAGATGGCCCTTGAGAGACAAGAGCTGATCCTTCTGGAATACTTGAAGATGGCCAAGTAACCACTATCAGCTTCTTCCTGCTTTCTTCCCTCCTAACTTCTGAGAGAGCTTCGCGAATGGTTGGAAGAAGCTTGGCTCCATGAATTCTCCCCTTACTTCATCTAGAGATTTGTCTAGTCCCAGTAGGAACTTGAAAACCCTTTCCTTTTCAATGATCTTCTTGTATCGGCTTGCATCAGCCATGCGCTCCCAATCCAGACTTTCAAACCCATCTAATTGCTGCCAAAAACGACTAATAGTGTTAAAATATTGTGTCACAGACATCTCTCCTTGCCTAAGATCATGAAGAGCTTCTTTCATGTCGAAGAGCTCCGCTGTATTATCATTGTTAGAAAGTTTTGTCCTATTCATTGTCCATGGTGTTGATTAACCAGATATAACCATGTTCTTCCCGGTCTTCCACATCCTGAAGCTCGGGTCATCCTTCAGTGGTGGACTTGCAGCACCAGTGAGGTAATCCTCCTTACCTTTTCCTGAGATGAACATCATCACTGATTTTGCTCATTGGTGATAGTTGTGGCCGTATGATTAGAGTAACTGAGCCTTCTGAACCACCAGCGTTCACGGATTCTTGGCCTGATGAAGTCCCGGAGAAGCTGCTGGATTCAGTCGCCATAGAATTTTTAATGGTCAGGTCGAGTAGAAGAAAGAAGAGTAGAGAGGATTTGTTTTACTGTCAGATCCGAGAAGAAAAATTCGGGTCAGAGCCAAAAACAGGCAAGAAGAATAGCCCAGAAATTATGCTCTGGTACAATGAATAAATTTTCTGTATATCTTACTTCTGAAAATTACACTACCAGAAGCCTACAATTATAGAGAAAGGAGAAGTGCCACAGGCTGGCAGATTCCTTGATATCTAGCTATACAAAAAGGAAACTAAATCACGTCTTGCAAATAGGAAACAAGAAACTAATGCCTCTAAATCAGGGATCTATGATTAATTATCGAAATCAGGTAACCGACAACTATTTACAACCTAATAACCCCCAGATTCTTAGATCCAAATCCGGGATTCAACATGATTTGTTCAAAGCTGGAGACCAGCCAAGAATAGTTTCTGTGGAGAGGTATTTGGCGTGCATCCCCCCCAAGGATGGCCTTTTATTGTTGGACAGCCGTACGGTGTCCCATATTCAGCATTGATAACTTGCGGCGGCTGAACATGATCATCATTTGCAGATGTTATATATGCAAGAGGGATGCGGAGTCTACTTATCATCTGCTTCTTCACTACGATGTAGCAAGGAGTCTTTGGAGCTTATGTTTCCCTTGTTTGGTGTGGCTTTGGGTGATGCCGAGATCATTTATGAATCTTTGTTATGCTCGATGGGGGTGAGGGTGTCAGAGTTCAAGGAAAGGGTGCAATTAGCTCCACTGTGCCCTTTGTTGCCCATTTGGCGAGATAGAAGCATGTATGCTTTCGACATTATGGAGATTCCTAATCAATCTCTGCTTTCTTGTTTCCTGTCTCTTCTTTTCTTCTGGATTAAGGAGGGAGGAGTTCCTTAGATCAGGTGATGGGGACATATTTTGTAAGCAAGGTATTTCGGCGATATTAGCTTACGTAATGCAGATCAGATGTTTCTAAAGTTTTTTTGTTATTAGTTTGGTCTTTAATAGTTACTACATTCTTAGTCTCATTTTGTTATCGAGTTTTAACTTTGATCATTTACTTAGTAGGAAAGGTCCTTTTTAGTATTTCTATGTAAGCCACACTGTAAAAACTATCAAGATATTTGATTAATGGAATTTTATAGACTTACATTGATTATTCTTCTAGGTGGGACTCCTAGAAGGCCTTAGTGATATTCTGAGGTATGTTATCTTTCTTACTTTGCTGGAGGTTATAAACCACCAAAAAGCGTCCACGGTGCGGTTCATAGCACCCTCCCAAAAATATGTCTTTCAATCCATGAGCCTTGACCCTAGCTTTTCAATCACAAATGCTAAAAGTCTTACCCCTAGCCCACCATCCTTGCTGGTAGGTCCGTCCTACATCACTTTAGGCATCAGAAACATTGTTCCTGGCTACAAGTTTTATGCAATGAACATCATGGGTTACTCAATCGAGGAAATGTCTGCCATCCAAAGATTGCTTCAAAGGCATGAGTAATTTGCTAATATGAATTTGAAGTTCGATAAATTGGAAAAGCTTTTGGGAAAAGGTGGAGGCCATAACAAGAAAGAAGGTTACCATGAGGGGAGGGCTTCAAAGTTTCGATCATCAACTGCTACGATGGAATTCTTACATTTTTTAAGGTGATGTTTTTTACGATGATCAGGCAAACTTTCTCGATTGGCTTTTTTCCGTGCAAAAATATTTAAGTCACCGTTCTATTCCGGAGAATGTGAAGGCTTGCTCTGCAAAAGGAAAATTGAAAGTGGTAGCACATTTGTGCTGATATGAAGTTCAATAAAAATGTTATATAACTGATATAACTGATCAACCACCTTTAATTACATCGGAACAGATGAGGGTTAAGATGAAAGAGTGTTTCCTTACTCCTAGATTTAAATATGTGTATGATAAGTTGTTTTCATCTACAGAATGCTGTATTGAAATGTAGGAACAAGCAACAAATTTTTGGTATTATTGCTCAAGATGCTTGCAAAAGTAGAATCTGTAAGATTAAAGGCACGAAACAGAATGATATCCCCTTCTTTACGAGGAATATGTGGTTACGGTGTCATGTTGCTGACTTTTGCCCAAACCTTCTTGAGGAGGCAATGATGGTCAAAAGCTTGAAGATAAGAATGATAAAGATCGGCCTCGACAAGAGAAAAAGTCGAATGACGCTGGAGATATTCAAGATCAAAAGCGAGGACAATTGCTACACCAAGATGTTGTTTACTTAGATGTTGAAGCAAAGGAGATGAAGGAGGATAAGGAGGATCAAACGTCTGATGATGTACTACCAGATTTTTTCAGTTGCATCTTCATATATTTTGCCTACTCGATGCATAAATACTTTCAGTGAGCCTACTGAGATAATTTTCGAAGACTTTAACCAACACGCTCAATGGATCAGCTACCTCCTCAAATTCACTCCTACTTGAAGGATCCAACAAGACCAGAGACGAGATTAGCAAAAACAGGTCTTACTAAAAGAGTTTCTTTTGGTGGCCATGTCAAGAAAAATTACAGAATTTGATGAACAGATGCCCGTTCAAGATTGTGATGTCAACTGCAGAATTCTATCCACCTTTGGGTCGAGACATGCTAAGTTTTTGAGGTTAAATGTCTATCTGGTCAATCAAAAATAGGTGTACGTGGATATCTTGGCAGTGCTGAAAACAATGAGATAGTTGACAATCAGTTATCGTGGCCAAACACTAAATTTGATGAGTCAAAAGGCAAGGACTATGACAGGAGATCTTGGGCACATAAATCAAACCTCCAGCAATCATATCAAGGCTCAAACTCGTCCGAGTCGAGTTTATTCAAGACGGGGAAAGATTGGGATCAGACCCTCAATACTAGAGCTTATTGATGGAAACAGAAGAAAAAGAGAAAAGCCCCACTTGGGCCTGTTGTACAGGCTTAAATCAATCAGTTTGTTCTTCGAAACCATGATCATGAACTCTACAAGATTTGTCCAAGCCTTAAACTCGACGGAGTCAGTTTTTCTAAGATAGAGGAGAATTGATCGGGAGCATATTTTCTAAGCTAGGGTACTTTGGCCATATTAGCATATCTAGGGCAGATTAGGTGTTTCCTAGTCCTTTCATTATTTGGTTTTGCCTCTTATTATTAGGTTTTATCTTTAGTTTTAGTAATCTAGAAGGTTTTAGAATATAAGAATCCTTTACTAAGTAGGAAAGGTCTCTTTTGTTTTCTCCAAGTAAATAAGCATTGTAAAAAACTATTAAGGAGAGTCGATGAATGGAATATTATAAAGCAGATTTGCTTTTTCGTGTCAATGGCGAGACACCATTAATTATTCTTCTAGGTGAGACTCCTAGAAGGCCTTAGTGACTCTAAGGTTTGTTGTCTTTCTTTTTCTCTTTTCTTACTTTGTTGAGGTTGTAAATCACCAAACACTGTCCATGGGTAATGTTCACAGCACACTAAAGTCCTAAACAGCCCCAAAAATGTATCTTTCAATCCTTGAGCCCTAACCGCAGCTTCTCAATTACAAATTATCTGAATCTAAGCCGTAGCCCACCAACCTTGATTGTAGAACAACTTATATACCCTTAGTATGGTCAGTCCTACATCATCAGGTTGTGCATTAATATGTTTCATGCATGATTTCTACCTTTGTTTCCTTTGCACTCTGTTGTAAGGTTTTACAATGTCTCTTTATCAGTATTCTGGACGACCCTCTGTTTTCAGTTTTTACGATATCTACCTGCGGATTCGGGTATGCTATTTCCTGAATGTAGCCTTAGGAGTTGAGTCCTTCATATGACCTAAGAATAAGATTATATAATTGCAATAGTTCAAAATCTAGCATGCAATATTTTTGAGGTCATGTCTGTTAACGTAGGGAATTCACTAGATTTCATTCAAAAAAAAATTGTACCCTAATGTTAGAAGCTGTATATGCAATGGGTGGGAGATATAAGACAACAAAGGCAGCCAGGTTTGCATAATACCGGGGTCTGGACGATTGATGTACCCCCCCTTTCCTGCACTTTCTTGTTGTTTTCCGAATATCCACCGTGACCCTGCTTGCTTAGTTTCTAAACGGTTCTCTTGATCTTTGACTCTCTGATCTCTTTACAGGAAGTGGAAAGAGATTCTCGAAAGAAGTGGAGCCGCATTGTGAATATAAAATACAGAGGAGGGTTATACGTTGGGCACTGCCAAGGAGGTCTTCCAGAAGGGAAGGTACCATTCGGATACTGAAACTTGCAAAGCTCTATTCTGGATTCCTTTTGCTCATAGGAAAAGAGTTTTTTGTTTTGTGGTTTTAATAGGGCCGTCTTTCTGATGGGGATGGAAACATATATGATGGCATGTGGCGCTATGGTAAGAAATCAGGTTTGGGTACTCTCTACTTCAGAAATGGAGACATTTTTCGGGGATCATGGAGGGATGATGCTATGCATGGAAAGGTATGGGTCTCTTTACGCTTGTTTTTCTGAGATTACTACAGTAATACTCTGTCTTGGTGGATTCTCCGTGGTGAGGTCACAGTAAAGATTAAGAAGTTTGATGGATGGAAGCCTTCAAAGATGTTTCTCGAACTTGCCCCTTGTATGCCTCCACTTCACAACAGATAGAAATGACAGCAGCATGAATGTATATGGTTTAGGGATCAATTCTAGCCATTGGGGTTGAAATGTAACCATTACTGGCCTTAAGATTTGAATTCCTGAGGGTCCCACGGCTATTTAATGCTGCACCAAACGCTCTGGATCCGTGTATTGGTGCTCTGGATCTTTGTAACAATTCTCACTGATACTTGACAGGTGTGCGGGTGTACATGTAACAACTTATGCAGCCTTTGTATGTTGGCCATATCTTTATCTTGAAAAATCCGATTGATCTCCCACTTGTTGATTGGAAAGAAAACCGAAAGATCTACGCATCTGTAAATGGCTTTGCCTTTTAATCATCTTTGAGAATTTCAGAATTTGCTCCAAGGTTGATTCAAGAATCTCGTCTTCACGGTTTTATGGACCAATCCTTTGAATACTTCTTCGATTTCCATCATGTTGAGCATCTTAAGCATGTTTCCCTTGATAATCTTCATGCTTTCATGTTATCATTCTCGAACCATTTCCCTCTTTAATTTAGCTCTACAAGACCATCTTGAATCTTCCTTGCTTTCTTCCCAGGATTGTGCATCCGCTCTTGTTCTAGACTTGCAGTAGAGCTCTTGCCCTCTTGATTTCTCCATCTTGACTTGTTTTCCAGAGCTTGATATTGCTGATTGAACATCTAACATCTTTAACTATCCTTGTTTACAAAGTTTTCTTACTCATTTTAAGCTGCTTCTCCATCCTTCTTGATCCATTTTTGACTTGTTCTAGTAAATCCTGTATCTATCAATAACACACTTAGCACACACATCAGCAACATATTGTTATCATCAATACAAAATTAAGCCAAGGTCATGGGACCTTAGGTCTAACATAATCATGCCATCTTGCAGGGATGGTTTTATTTCCATACCGGGGATCGATGGTTTGTGAACTTTTGGAAGGGAAAGGCCAATGGAGAAGGACGCTTCTATTCAACAAATGGTGATGTCATTTTTGGCCATTTCAAAGATGGATGGCGACATGGCAATTTTCTTTGTATGAAAATCAACGGAACAAGGTTTGTGATATTGGTCCTTGCCTATTTCTACCCGTTTCTCATAAAATTGAATGTTCAAAGGTTGAAAGGCTGTTTTATTCTCTCTTTTTGGCCAAACACTTTTGGGAAAATGATGCTAAACTGTCAGACTGTTGGCCATAGTTGTGATTAAACTGCCATTTTATATTTGAGTTCGTGGTTCTCAACCACAATTTTACTTGAATTAACGTCTTCAGAAAAGAGAAGGAGATGTTCGTATACTTGTATATAAGGAGGTTTTCATTAGATAAGATAACTGAGGGAAACAAGAGGGGTTCTCTCTCTTTTCTGCATAGTAATTTACTATTAGTTGTCGTAAAGTTCATGTTTGTTAATCTTGATCGTAGTATTGTTTTTTTAATTTTTTTTTCCTTTTTTCGGTTTTCCTCCATAGGAATCTTAAATACAAACCCAGGATTGTGGTTGCCTACGGCTTTGACCTGGTCCACAGTTTATATGAGAGGGGTATATCATAAAGAACAGTTTAATGCATGAGACACCTGCAACTGGAGGGTCTCAGTATTTCAAACTCGTTAATCTGGCTTACTATGGAGCTTAGCGTTATGCCATGGCTCAGTCTGCTCTCTCTCATCCTATTTCTCTATCTATGTTTATGTACATACATTCGCAAAAGTCAACCCTCTTATCAAACGACCACAGGCCCAACACAAAACTCTTCTCGAGCCACTGCCATCGAAGAAAGCATTAAGGAAAAAGATCAATTCAGAGCTGAATAATATATGAGGCCTTGTAAGTGCTGCCTCGTTGTGGCTAATGGGTGTTGCTATAGCGCTTTGCAGATTGCAAAGTCACAGTTTTCAGGTTATATAATGATGTAACTGTAGAACAGCGTGCGTGTGTATGTGAGAGAGAGAGAGAGAGAGAGAGAAGCTCGGTACGCAAATGATGATAATATTCTTCAATTAGGTTAAAAGTCGGGTAGCCTTCTTTTGTGCTTATATTTATGTGGTGGTGCATACATGCATACATAAATGCATTAAACCTCCCAGACCTCGCAATGACAAACCTCATGCACTGAACCGCCCCTTTCATGTATGCATTTACAAGTGTGCATGAGCTCACTTGTAAATACGCGCGTGCATACACACACAGAGAGTTGCAATAGTAATCATACGTTGCAATGGAGCTCATGGGTTAACCATTTGTGGATGTACATTAATGTGAGGAAGTTGGCCGATTGTGGGTTGAATTAGTGAGGTAACCATGCGTGGCAGTGGAGCTCATGGGTCAACCATTTGTGGATGCACATTAATGTGTGTGAGGTTCTTATGAAGGACAAAATTTTGTTTGACGCGCCCTTAGAATTGCTCTGCTTTTCGTCGCTTGTTTTCATTATTATGCTAGAGTGTGGAAAAATGACATTTGACATGATGTTTGGAGGCTCTACTGTAAACTTTTCTTAATTGGAAAATAAGCCTGGCCGGAGCCAGGATTCTTTCATCATTTCCTCCTTTATTCTGGCCTCAAAAAGTTTAAGAGAATGTTTACACTTTACTCACACTATCCTCTATGATAAAAAATTCCTTTACGCGTGCTCGAACTTCTATAAATCATGGAATAACTACTTTAGGACAATGTTTGTTGATGTGCTATTACATAGTTGATTGTGAATCTGATATCAATTACTCCTTACGTTCCATTGGATTTTCCCCTTTGATTTTTGCAAATTTCTGTAGTAGATTTTGGTAGATGCAAACACTGAATTGAGCTCAAATAGCAGTCATAGACTAAGTATGTATCGTTTGGCAAGTCATCCGTGGGTAAACACAATGAATAGTCTCAATGTATACATGTATTTGAACGTACTAGGTGTTACTATAAGGTTGTAATGCTTCTTTACACAATTAATGTTTTTTGCCATTTCAATTTAACATCCCTCTCTCTCTCTCTTTCTCTGATACAATCAAATTGTTGTTGTATCATGGCTTTGTAGGTGCCTTGAGGTTTGGGATGAAGGTGTCCTTGTAAGCCGCAAGCAGTTGGACTCTGATGCACGTGCTGGATAAACCGCCCATTTTCTCTTTTGCACTTATAGAATTTGTGAAGTTTTCTTGTTTTTGTTGTTGGAGACACAAAGATTGTTTGATTCACCAAGACTGATGCTTCAGATCCTATCCTTTTCTTCGGATGAGCCGGTAAAGTAATGTGAGTAGAATTTCAGTGCATCCTTTTGAATATGGCTACTTATGCACGCAGACGACGTGTTTCTTGCACAAGTTTTGTTGTTCTGCTTTTACTAGAACTTATTATTATGATTATATTTGTTACACCAAGGCATATATGGTTTAGTAGAGCCGCAGAGTTCCACGCAAAACTCACCCGCCATTTTGCTTTTATATTTTTTGAGGCACAAGAGATGTGCATGCAACTCACCTTTATTGTACGTATAAAAATACTTTTGCCATCAAAGAGAGAGAGAGAGAGAGAGAGATTCAAATGATAAAAATGCAAATACGGTTTTTTACTTCTGCTAATTTTTTTTTGACTTTAGCAAAAGTAAAGAAATTGACTTTAACGATGGTTAACTTGTAGTGATGTCATAAAAGGATGGTTATCAAATACGGTTTTTTACGTCTGCTATTTTTTTTTATTTTTTTTTTTGTAATCTTGTGGAACTGTTTAACCATCACAAGGACAACCAATTTTTTGATGTTTTGCCAAAAATCAATATACTTGTAAAAAAAAATTGGGGTTTTAATGTTTCGTTTAAATATTGGTTATGCTGGATGGGAAAGTCCCAACTTAATGTTGATTCTTTTTGGCCGACGACTTTTCTAAACACGGGAACTCTAACAAAAACGGAAACTAAAGTAAAATAAAAGAATGCATGCCCCAAGACGAAAGGAGACTTTCACAAACAAACTAATGTTTGTACTAGGGCCTCAAGTCATTATGTTTTTTTTTTTTTTTATAAAGATGAGAATAGCATTGAAAGTAAAGCGCTTTGAAGCGATTACAAAGTTTTGCCAAACGGCTGAAAAGGTCACGACATTTTCGTGACTCAGAGTATACAAGAAATTAAACCACTAACCTATAGACCGTAAACTAATTACAATTAAACTGAAGCAGAGCATATCCTACACTTCAGCCTAACTTAAAGTAATATGTGTAGGCCTACAAGTCATTATGTTGAGTTGTATTTTGATTATTGATGATGTCTCAATTCCTTCTTTTTTTTGGTACATATTCAGTTCCTTCTTTGACCTACCATTTAACATACTAGATTGTAAGAAATAAGTACAACTAAGAAGACAAACTAACTACTATCACTTAAAAAAATAATTACCCAATAATAAGTAACCAACTATACTTACTTATCCCAACACATTTTCAGAAGGGTGTATTCAAGCTATTCTCACTCGCTACTGCTCGGAATCTGGCCAGCAAATTAATATCAGCAAGTCCTCCGTTACCTTAAGCCCAAACGCTAGCCTGGCAGATACTAATGTGGTTCAACGCTTGGGATTCAAACTGTCGACATCATTTGGGACTTATTTAGGATCCACCCTAGATTCCGTTGCTAAAAAGAAAGATTTCTTCCGTGACATGATAGACAAAGTCTGGAACCGATGTGCAAGTTGGAAAGGGCTTCTTTTAAACAAAGCTGGACGTGTTACTTTAGTCAAATCTGTGCTTCAATCACTTCTCATCTATCATATGCAGGTATGTCTTTTTCCAGTACATGTATGCCATCAGATAGATACACTGCTTGCAAATTTCTGGTGGGCAGGTACTGACACTCGTAGAAGCATACATTGGATCAACTGGCATGCCTTGTGTGGGCCGATGGAGAGAGGCGGCCTGGGGTTTAAAGACATGCGTCTGTTTAACCTAGCGCTCCTGGCTAAAACTGCTTGGAGAATCATGGTTGCACCAGATTCCCTCCTTGCCCAGGTCCTTCGTGGAAAGTACTGTATTAATCACAGTTTCCTATCATCCCCCATCAAAGGTAGCTTCTCAAGTGGATGGCGTGGCATTTTATATGGAAGGACGAGCTTACTATCTGGTCTTAGGTGGCAAGTTGGCAATGGTAGAAAAATCTCCATTTGGGAGGATTCCTGGATCCCCTCAATTGGTCGCATTCCCTCGGCTCCTGAGGACACTCGCACCTCAAATACTAACTTTGTTAGTGACCTGCTTCTGGATGACAGGTGGAACCAAACCAAGATTGCAGCTCTGTTCACTTCTTCTATTGCTCGTGCTATCCTAGCAATTCATATTCCACGATTGGATTTTGATGACCAACTGGTCTGGGGACAGTCAGTTCATGGTGAGTTTACAGTATCTTCAGCTTATAACATGCTCTATAATGCAAAATCTCGGGAATTAAACTTGGATAGGAAGCTACCGTACCCGCCATGTATCTCTACTGCTCGTATGTGGACGAAGCTATGGAGTTTGCCTCTACCTTTTAAGATTTGTTTCTTGATCTGGCAGATTATATGGGATCGGCTTCCGACCTTATCAAATCTTAAAAGGCTCAACATCCAACCGATTGATCTCTGCCCTTTGTGTGAACTTGATATTGAAGATCCCAACCACCTGTTCTTGGAATGCGCCAGTGTCAGACCGATATGGTTTGGTATTCCTCTTGGAATTCGCACGAATGACATCCATTGTTCCGGCAGAGAATGGCTCATTGCTTGGATTGGCTCTTACTCCAAAACCTCAAATAATCTAGCAACCTTATACTTTTTCGTCACCTTTTGGTTCATTTGGATACATAGAAATAATCTTGTTTTCAGAAATATTCCCTTTAACCCTTGGATTATTATAGCACAAATCCGTACCTACACAAATTCATTCAATTCGGGCCTTTCTAAACTACCATCCTCCCCTCGTTCTTTACCTCAACCTAATTGCCCTCCAGAAACTCAACTCGTCAATTCGGTTCTACGTATAGGCCCAACCATTGTTCATACCTCCCCATCACCTTGTGGTTGCTTAAATCCTCGCATTGTTACCATGGTCTTTCATTCTTGTTTTGATAATTTACGGCTTCGGGTTGGTATTGGTATATCATGCTTCTTAAATAACTCCAGATGTGCCTCTGCAGCTTTCTCTTCTTTGTCGTCTGACAAGTATACTGCTTTAGCACATGGTCTTCTTTTAGCATCTTCATGGGCTCTTAAACAAAATTTTTTACATATACATGTTCTAACTGAGTCTTGTTTTCTCCTTAACCAGATGGCAGGCTCTGAGGATATTTTAGATACGGTGGCACCAATCATCTATGATTTTTGCTACAATATAACTGACTTTCATCACTTTATCATTGACAAGGCGGATCCCCACCTTTTGAAGGAAGCTCGCTCCCTCGCTATTTTTGCTTG
Organism: Escallonia rubra; assembly: GCA_033065855.1. Classification (NCBI taxonomy): domain Eukaryota; kingdom Viridiplantae; phylum Streptophyta; class Magnoliopsida; order Escalloniales; family Escalloniaceae; genus Escallonia; species Escallonia rubra. The sequence goes on along the minus strand of JAVXUO010000252.1, from coordinate 42,542 downwards.
TCAAGCCTGCACTACCGTCTACCAAGACTGGGTCGATTGCAATGTTTGGAGATAACCTCTTTGTTTATTGTGATGTCTTTATTCATAGATACTTTTGATGGGTGCTGTTCTTTTTATCTATAGGCATGTGTCGCCTACCAGTGTTTTTATTTATTCAGTATCTATCTGTATGGCCCTAGGGCTGGACACTCTTTTCTACTTTCAATGCAATTCTCTTACAAACAAAAAAAAAACACATTTTCAGAAGTTAATTTCTTCCCATGATTTGAATCCTTTATTATCTCTTTTTCACTAAAAGTTAATGATATTCAATGGCATTTAATTAAAGTTAAAGACATGTAAATAGTGAAAAATTATTTATTGGTACAAACATTGCCCCCTAACTCAAGTACTTGAAAATTGCGAAGAGTCATATTCTTAAAAGGGAAAGCCTTTTTCACTGTTGATAGACTTGCATTCTTCAATGAAGGCGTTCTTACAAGCGATTAGTCATCGATTGGCTTTAGTTGCACCAAGATAATATTTGAATGTACTAAAAGAAATCATTTTTTTCACGATAACATTGCACTCTTCAAAGTGGCAGCATTTTTCACTATTGATAGGTCGTATATTGGCTTAAACTGCACCATCTTTATTTTGCATACACCAATATCAAGATATACACCAATCACTATCCATAGGCTTGCACTCTTTGAAGTGAGAGCTAATGAAAATATTTTTACTATCGATAGCCTTACACCCTTTCAAAGTGATAGTTATTATCACTATTGATGGCATTGCAAACAATTACAAACAACCAATTGAGTTGTTTTCTACCCCTGTAGAAAATTTTTATCCATCAGACCATTATGCACACAGACTAAACATTATGAACGTATGCCATAGTATCAATCATGCTAATTTGAAAGCCAGAAAACCAAAATAAAACATTGGTATGAATCGCAAATCCAATGGGTGTTGCATACGTAAATATGATGAATCAATATTTTCCCTTAATAGTTTTTGTATTGATATATATAGTTGACGTTTGCTCTAATTAAATAAATGAACGCCATTGTGTATTCCTACATCTTAATGAAATTCGTTCATAGTTGGTTTCTCATTTTTATGCGCATTGTTCTTATTTCTGATCATGGATGGATTGCATTTTGCTAGAAATCTTTTAATTGTCCTTTCCTTTTTGTAATTAGTGGTACTTCTTATTCTGATATATGATTTGACCAAATTACATATATAACGACCTTTGAAATTTGATGCGATGACGTTTGTGCATCTTGTATTAGAGAGTTTGTCATTGTTGATACTTACACATTTTATTAGATCTCAAATGAGGTTGGGCGACTAGACTAAGTGGAGAGTTTGGCTTGTGTATTTCGAATTGAGAAAAGAAAATGCCATATGTTTGATAAGAAAATATTGTTATTTATCAAGGAGAAGGAACATGATAACGGATCTTCATTCGCATGTAGCTATCATTGATCCGAACCAAGTATTCACCTTGTAAACAAACTGTAAAGTAAAATTGGATGCAAATGAATTTCTAACCTCTTTTAAGAAATATAGAATATTGCATAGACAAATTATCCACGTGCACCACGACTAGTATTTTGATAAAAAGTTCGAATGTCTTTGTCTGCTTTATACTGCACCACGACTGGTATTGATAAAAAGTTCGAATGTCTTTGTATGCTTTATACTAAATTACGTAATACAGAGGCGTTATATATCGTGAAAGAATTCGGTACCTATTTTTACAATCTCAGAAAGTAGAACCTAACAGTCAAAATATGGTACCAAAGACTGGTAGACGGAGGAGGGAGTTGAATTAGCCTCTTCAAATGCAGTGTGTTAATCAGAGAATTCGATCCAGCCGTATCTAGCTATAACCATCTCCCTTTTCTGACATTCCAAAAATTTCCTTCCCGGACCCGGAGGAGGCCTTTATCACCAATTGCAACTCGACCAAAAATACTGTGTGCATCTCAAAGATTTAGACAAGCGCTGTATGTTGTTGCGAAGGTGCAAAAAGGTTTGTACCTCTCGATCTGTCTGTTTTCATTTCCGTGTAAAACTTCATTTTACTTTCTCATTTATTGCTGGGAGGATCGGTTTTGTACTAGTCTAGTGAATACTCATCGGAGATAATCAGTGCTAACTGAGGCTTTGATCCCAACTTCGATTCTAACTGAAGCTTTCAGCCATTAAGAGATCTAAAAACTGACGAGAGGCGGGTGTTTTTCCGGTGACAATTTTAGGTGATGGTTTTGAACAGAACTACGCGCTGGTGGGGTCGGTGGTGGTTACTTTGGTGGTGGCTGCTGCAGTAATGTTATGGTGGTGGCAGGCGCAGAGTTAAGATTGGTGGTTGGTCACAGCCGGTGAGGGGTTGAGCGGTTGTTACCGATGGTGGGTAGTCCGTTGCGTGGGTGTTGGGTGCGGATTTGGTGGTGTTGGTGGTGATTGTGGCACTTGCCGCATGGAGGAGGTTATGGCAGGAGCTAGAGAATAGCGGGCGAGAGAGAGAGAGAGAGAGAGAGAGAGAGGGAGAATGTGTATGGGTACTGAACAACTGAAGATGAGGAGGGGGAGAAGAAGCAAAAGAGACGTTTGTTCTTCTCCTTAGTGCGCGATATTAAGAGAGAAGTCCACGGATGGGAGGACAATCCATGATGAGTTGAAAAAATGGAGCCCTTTCACTTTGAGTGAGAATGTGCTGACGGTCTGATCAATAACCGTTGGCACCTTGTAGCTTAAATTATCAGCGATATCTGACTGACGGCGTGGACGGGCCAAATCTATTTGTTTCTTTTTAAGTAAAGTTAGTCATCCGCTATATAATGTAGTGGACGACAAAGTTTGCAACACTACCCCACCCCCCACTCCGACGCACGAATTCGCTTGATAATCCCTCCGACTCACTAAGTCCCTCCAGGGCATTTTGGTCAAAATTCTCGTCCACTACATTTATTAGTAGCGGACAAAGGAAAAGTTATATGAAACTTCGAACAAAAGAACAACGTCCTTGTTTACCTTGCTGCATTCCACCATTGACCAAAATTTCTTCAACATGTTTTGAAGAAGAAGAAAAAGGGTAGTGATAGGAAACCACGACCGCATGTGATAGCCGCCAAAGGTGCTTCAGACATCGGTGATGGTGGTCGAATTAGACGAAAAATCCTAATTTTGCAGTCAAAACCGTGCAAAGTCTTGCTCTTCATCGTAAATTGAAGAGCAAGACTCTCCACATTCAGGCTTATACCAGCTCAGGCAAATGCCACTACCAATTATGTGTGGCTAGGAAATTTGATCGTTGGTAACTAGATGAATGTTGAGTGCAATTTTGGTTTATTTTCCACAATTGCTCTTTCCATTAAATCATAGCACGTTACAAAGTAAGGGCATATTTGTCATACCAATATGCACCATAAACTAATTATCGGGAGTGACACACATATTTGTTTTGTGTGTGTGCGCGCGCGCGTGTGTGCGCGTGTATGTACGTACCTATTCACTGGTGAATAAGTCTCTATTTCTCCAGTTGTGATCCAACCGTCCACGTGTTAACGTGAACGGCTTGGATTAACTTTTTTTTTTTGAAAAATCTCAACATGCAATATAGCTTTACGCCAGTCCTCGTTGCTTTGTGCAAAGCGCGATAGAGGTATGTAACATGGGTCGTACTTCAAGTATACTCGCCAACCTCGTGCATATTTCCCAAGAGAGTTAAATACTTCACATCAGCGACGTCCTTAGTTGTTGTTGGAAATATCGTAGCCCCCATCAAATAGAGAAGAAGAAGAAAAAGCCTTTGTGTGCAACCACGTCATCCCATCCATGAAATTTTCTCGTAATTCTCAGAATGTATCCACTAACTATTTCAAATTTTAAAAGGCCGCTCCCAAATATGTTCTACAGTATGCGACAAATATTGTCCCTAGCATATCTCTTATGTTGGCCGTCAATGTTAGCAAAATAAACTAGCCTTCCAGTCACGGGTAATCCTACGATGAACCCAACATCTTCTAAACTTATCGTATACGTACTTCTCTCCAAGAGAGAAGTACGTATAGTTTCACTTCTCTACAGTTCAACGAGTGCACAAATTAAAGATCGATCATGGGTGTTGATACCTTGCTCGCGCAGGCAACTTAAGCAAAGTCTTCAACGCGATATGGCCGTTTATTCATCACGGATGGACGAGCCAGATCTGTTTTTTTTCTTTTTTAAGTAAATTCATCGCCATCTACATTATGTAACGAATGGCGTTTACCACACTACCTCCCCCCCACCCCTCCCCATTTGCCTGAGAATCCCTCCGACTCGTTAATCCCTATGAAGTATTTTAGTAAAAATACTCGTCCGCTACATAATGTAGCAAACGACGGTTTCTCAAGAAAAAAGTTAAATCTAGCCCAGTAACAGATAGACGGCAAGATCGCGCTGGCAACTTTATTTTAAGTTGACAGCGGTTGCAGTGGATCAGATCTCCATGTGTGAGTGTGTGTCTATATATATATATATATATATATATATATATATATATATACACACACACACACACACACATATATATACACACACACACACACACACACACACACATATATATATATACACACATACATATATACACACATATATATATATATGCACATACATATATACACACATATATATATACACATACACACACACACACACACACATATATATATATACACACACACACATATGTCTAGTTCGGATGGGAAGCATGCCCGACTCAGCACTTAGCTTGCCTGTCCTTTCTTACTGTCTTTAATTTGATCAAACTTCCCCTACTTTTCTAGCTATATATTTATGTATATACACCCAGCCCCACTGTTTCAACTCCCCACCCTGCCAACCACCACTACCACACCCTCATCCCCTACCCTTTCAAGCTAGACCCCACCCACCTTACAGACTAACCACCGGCACACCTTAACCGTTTCATTATCTCCCACCCTATCAAATAGAGGAAAAAAGCCTTTGTGTGCAACCACATCATCCCATTCATGAAATTTTCTCGCAATTTTCAGAATGTATACACTAACTATTTCAAATTTTAAAAGGCTGCTCCCAAATACGTTCTGCAGTATCAGACAAAGATTGTCCCTAGCATATCTCTTATGTTGGCCGTCAATGTTAGCAAAATATACTAGCCTTCCAGTCACGGGTAATTCTAAGATGAACCCAACATCTTCTAAACTTATCGTCATCTCTCCAAGAGAGAAGTATGTATAGTTTCACTTTTCCATTATTCAACGAGTGCACAAATTAAAGATCAATCATGGGAGTTGATCCCTTGCCCGTGCAGCCAACTTAAGCAAAGTTATCAGAGCGATATGGCCGTCTATTCATCGGGGATGGACGAGCCAGATCTTTTTTTTTTTTAAAAGTAAATTCACTATCATCTACATTATGTAACGGATGGAGAAGTTTACCACCCTCCCCCCTCCCTCTCCCCTCAATTTACCTGAGAATCCCTCCGACTCGTTAATCCCTATGAGGTACTTTAGTAAAAATATTCGTCCGTTACATAATATAGCAAACAACGATTTTTCAAGAAAATAGTTAAATCTAACACAGCGACAGATGGATGGCCAGATCGCGCTGACAACTTTAGCTTTAGTTGCCAGCGATTGTAGTGGATCAGGTCTCCATGTGTATATGTGTGTGTGCGTCTACACACACACACATATGGAGCCCGTAAGGGGGTTGTGGATACTGCTGTACGAACATCAGATGCTGGATATCTCACGCGCAGACTTGTTGAAGTAGTTCAGCACATTGTTATACGTCGAATAGATTATGGTGCTGCTCTAGAGTCGTTGAGGATCTGATGTGCACGTAATCTGCAGGACAGCTTCTTTGGGCTCTTCTTCCGACCTCATCCCCTACTTTTATGGCAATATATGTATGTACCCACCCCCATTGTTTCAACTCCCCACCCCGCCAACCACCACACCCTCACCCCCTACCCTTTCAAGCTAGGCCCCACCCACCTTACAAACTAACCACCGGCACACTCTAACCATTTCATTCCCCCCCCCCCCCCCCACCCCCACCACAAAAAAGAAAAAAAAAAGAAAAAAAAACCAAAACCACCGCCGTCTTTCAAGGCAACGCCCACTTCCCCACCCACAATCTTCAGACCCCACCTCAATTTGCATGTCGTCTCCCAATCACACTCCGCGATGAATATTACATGATTTAGTATTCTAACTTGCGAGAATCATCAAACCTAAATAGCCCGTATCCTAGTTCTTGTAAAACCATGTTTGACGTCGTACTATGTAACAACTTTTAGATTTGAAATGCTATTGGCAGATGAAATTTTTTTGACTACTACCCAGTTTGAGGAATCTCTCATACCCCCCTATATAGTGACAATCAATCATTTTTAAATATTTTTAGTAACTTTTATTTAGTGACGTTAAAAAGATACTGTTAATAATTTTTACTATTACTATAAGAAGAAAAACTACTAAAAATATTTAACAACTGTTAATTGTCACTATACACAGGATTAGAGGAAGATTCCTACAACCCGGATAGGTACCAAATTTTGTTCTTTACAGATTCTTCTTAGTTTGAAAGATTCTTCGAAATTTATGCACGTGTATTTTCTTTTTTCTTTTGGTCAAATTTATGCACGTGTACTAACCAAGAAGAGATCTGCAAAACCAAGTTCAATGTTTCACCAAGTTAAAAAAAGAAGAGGGGGGGAAGGGGGGAACAATATGGAAAATCCTTTTGTCTCCCGTTTAAAAGAACTTTTTTATTTGCTCATGCAAGCCACAATCACCTAAGTAACAAAAGCACGTTCCACAATCATCGCTAAACATATAAGACAGTATTATAACTACACAACGGGATATGGAAACATTTTTAGCTAGAGACTGAACGGACATTTCAGAATATCTGAGATTAGCTCACGGCCTCGCATACAAAATCTGCATCTCTCATCCCAGCTTTCCATTCTCTTTTAGTAGATCAGCATCACAAAGCAGACTCATCCGTTAATCTACTTTCAGAGCTCTCCTTTCGTTTATCGTCTGGAGTCCTGCTAGCGAATAGGGTGGTATTGCGTGATCCCCCGCTTTGGAGGCAACTTCCTCAAAATGAAAAGGACAAGAGACGACGGCAGTATCTCCACCAACTTCACAAGAGAAAATTTAAGAAGGTTAGTTATCTTCTGGAACCCAACATTCCCTCCCAAGGGACTGCAGTTACGGGAATGCGTCCATAATATAGTATGAGATGAAGGACATTTGTTTTTCAGGTCTATGAAGCAAAATATATGTTTTCCTTGAACCATAATGCACACAAATGGAGAATATCCTCTAAAGCATTTATTTATTGCTTTTACCAAAAGTATGTGATAAGATGGGACTATCAATTTGCTAACCCACCCGCAACAACAAGAAGGAAATATTTCCGGCACCATATTAAAGGAAGAGATTTCCTGAAAAATCAAAATAACAGAAACCATATGCAGCGCACATATTAGAATTTGATGTTCAACGGCTTACTGTTGGCCCCTAAGGTTTATAATTAGGCTTGCAAGTTCAACTTCTGCAACCACTGTTACATGGACCCGGTACACGTCTCTTCCTTGGATGCATGTTCAACTGTAAGATTCGTCTACTATTCAACCCAGGACATGGGGACATGGCAATATATAATATGTATAGTTACTTTTTAGTTATCTATAAGGTATAATAATGGTGTTATGTACGCACAATGTCTAATTGAAAACTTATCCCAGCTCAAATCAGTAAGTAATTTAGAGAAACACTAAAAGATAGTGGTCTTAGTGGCACATATCTCATTCCCATGTTCAAGTGTCGAGAGTCAGACACGGGTACTTCACTGCAGTTTGAAGAGTCCACGTAACATAGGTTGCAGCTTGATGCAGAAAAATGGCAGCAATATCTTCTAATTGATTATCCACAAGCATCGTGTGTATGGGAAAATGTTATACAACAAGGCATCGATAAATTAAATATTTGCCTGTGAATAGAGATTTACCATGTAATATATCAAGTTCAGAACAGGATGATCCAAAACATCGAGGTCTGCGACTTTATCAAATGCATTAAAGCACATCTGTAGCATAACAGAGCGATATGAACAAGAGTGAGATGAAGTAAATAGCAGAAAGCAACATAGATCATGTTCTCCACCGCCCAAATGATCCACTGCGAAGCACATGAAAAGCCAAGCACCAGAGGGTCATTGCAACAAACAAAAGGGGACTCACCATAATGCATCTAACGAGAAAACATGAAAAGCATATCGTAGTAACATAGCCAACCTGTACAAACCAAAATACAACCACAAAGTAACATTGCAAAAGACTAAGGCACAGTACGGAAGGAAAAGAAATTAATGAAGAATACCTCCTGAAGCTTCTTACGTCGCCCTTTTGATTCGACCGGGAAACGCTGCAACATTAAGAAGAGCCTGCAAAGGAGAACACAATGTATGTCAGTTTAAAGGGAGAACAAATATACAGACAGCAGCAATGTGTTAAATCATGGGTGCAAATCGTAAGGGCCAACACCAGAAAAGAAACATGCCCATAACAGATTGCCTTGGTTAGATTGGGTAGGTGCAAAAAGATGTAATGAGCGACTTCTAAGTTAAAACAGTGAGACGCACTTAGTTCATGTATTTTTTAATCTACTGGTTGGGTTTCCCACAAATCTGGCCTGTTATATTAGCAAGGTCAGTATCAAATAGTCAAATTCTTCATTCCTAGCTCATAAGATGCATTGACGCAACATGTGGTATTTAGTACCTGATTTAGGGGATGGTGCAAAAGTATTATTACATGTGACTAAGTGAAAATTGCTAAACTAAAGGGATCACTGATGACGAGCCATTTTAGGTTTTAAAATACAAGATAGTCTTTTCTCTTTTTCTTTTTCTTTTATGGGAGGAATTATACAGTTAAATGAAACAAATATTTGATTATCTAGGCGATATTAATGTATATGTGCTCCACACACATACTCCCTCCTTTCCTTTAAGAGGAAATCTACATTCTTTTTGATAATCTACCAATAGTTAACTTCAATCTGGAGATAATTCGGCTTCGGTGATTACCAACATACCAATTGCCATGTCGTGCGGTATCCTAATGAAAAACCTAGGTGAAGAACCTAGTCAGCGTAACCCAGCATGAAAAAGATGCAAGCGCTATCATACAGGGCGACAGGTGCTTTGCATGGCAATCAGTCTTCAAGAATGTTGTGATCTTATAATAGGACCATAATCCAGCAAAGGGTAACAAGTTAAAACTTGTCTAAACCCTAGCTTATCTAGACTCGGAAAGCGTGTTGTCCTGGTATGTGTCTCGTTTAGTGCAAGTTCCATGGCCAACGGGCAAAATTCTCATACTAAACCTTTCCATTTTCAATTATTTTTAGGGTAAAACTGTGTTTATTAGCCGTAAAGAATTCAAAGATATGTTTAGGCTAGCGCTCTCAGCAAATCCATAACAAAACCAGCTTCTAGATATATATGTAATGGCAAAGTCGGGCACATATCCTTCTCTCTCAACAAAATAACCCTGTGAGGAAAATGCGAAAAATGTGACCCAATGTAACCCAATATGGGAAAAATGCTAGTGCTGTCAGCTCGTTTGTTATTGGGCTGGTCCGGGTGAAGACTAATTCTAACGGGTCTAAGAACTTAGAGCCCAATCCTAGAAATTAGAGGGTGGGCGGGCGGGGTAACGGGTCATAAACCCGTTTTGCCAGGTCTACACAGACATGGGGACATGGTATAATAATCTTAACCTTTTATATCCTCCACTTATTTCTATGGGAAAATTTCATGTGTGCCCTATGTAGTAATTAACCTATGAAACTCACTAAAATACGAAGACTTCATAGACAAAATAAAAATAGCATCCGACATTATTTTCAATCTCTAGTCTCTCATGCAGGTTTATAATATTTAGCTTAGTTGCATGATTCTCCAATTCTGGCGACGTTCCCGCCCTGGAACCTTACTCCCAACCCGCTCCCTGCTCCCAACCCAAAACCCATTATACTAGCAATGCTCCTCCCACTCCCCACGCTTTGTGCAACTAAGATTGATGCTTTGAGCTTTATTATCTAAACCCACAATGTGTCTCTCCCATCTCGTTTTCGTAATGAGTCTTATATATGGATGTTAGCGGCATCTCTTACGAGTAACTGTTGGACTCATATCACATGCCTTTATGTTGATCATTGATGCGTCAAGTCGATGGAACTCCCCAAAAAATGGTCCTAAGAAAGTATGTTTCCAGCCTCAAAATGCAGTTCCTTCTACAACAATTCCGACATGTTTTCACCATCCAGTAGCCATGCTTTCTCGGTTTCCACTGGTTTTCAGGATAACAAAGGAAATGTTGAACTTACTACCCTAAAACATGGTATATGAGGTCAGTATATGTTGCTAATTAGAGTTTATCAATTCAACATTAAGAAACAAAGTTATTCTAACATTACGGGTAACAAATATGTCAAAACAAAACTTAAGCTTGTACCAGAACAGAAAGTAATTAGGTTATTCCTATCAATTATTCAGAAAGATATGATAATTAATTGAGAAGTCTGTCATATAGCACTAACTAGACTCTAGAAGGGTTCACAAGTCGAATTTCTCATGTAACTGGTGGATGCTTGTTCATGGCATGTACCATGCAAAAGACATGCATTGGACAATAGGTCAGTGTGTGATTGTTACAGAAAACTCAGTAACATGGATGTAAATGCTTACGCTTATCAAAGTTGCATACTTCATGAATCAGAAGGGAATTATAGAACAAAAACTTACCTCCCTCCATAAAGAAGAAATCCCAGTGCTGCAAACAAAGATACACCTGCCAATGCATTCATGTTATGGACACTGGAAACTTCACTAAGCTAGTACAACTAATGTTAGCTTAGCATTTGAAGAGAACCTGCAAAGAACACCTTAGAGAGGAACACCAAGACATGGATAGGCTTCCACCATATAATCAACCACAAAGTGATCTGGGAGAAATAGACACAAAAATGTTACTCGAGAAATAAACTCAAAGACCAGCAAATTTAAAAATGCAAATTTAAAAATGCAAATATGTTTTATAACCAAGTAAGGTAAACTCTTTCCCATGACTTGCATGAAAGATTATGAGGGAGAGTGCGGCAGGGAGAGGAAGAGGAAGAAGGGAGGGGGGAGGGGGGGGGGGGGGGGGTGTTGGTTAACCTTCCTACTTTTCTAGAACAGGCTGCCTCTTTTCTTAAATAAAGTTCAGAGCCCTGCTTTCATATCCAGCTTCAATAATTACTAAGGAACACAGGGTACACAGCTGGAAATCAAAACAAGTATTACAAAGTAGTGGTCACCTACACTAATTAAACCTTTCCTAAATAAAATATAAACTGATACTCTGCCAGATTCTATTCCATCTCCTAACATTTTAAACTACCTCTTTTCAGCAATTCTTATTCAACATTTTACCAGACAATGCCACCTCATCTCTTTTCCTCAGTTCTCCTAGTCAGAGCATGGGACTTTTCTGCACAGCAGATACTCAGTAACCATTTAATAAAAAAAAATGATACTCAGTAACCAACTTTATAACTGCAACAGAGTTCTAGCAACATCTAGCGTACTCCTAAACATTTTTTGTGCATATGCATCTCTATTACTCTTTGAATCAGCATGATGATACTTTTAGTAACAGTTAGTTTAACACTATCAAATCCATGTTTAATCATTAGTCTAAGTCACCAAGCACTCTCATCGTTCTCACAATAACAAAAATCTTCCCAAAATTGTGATCAATGAAATCATCATCGGAGTTCCTTCATTCAAACTTCCATCACAACATGTACACATCATGAAAACATTTACAAATGCAAAGAACTATAGCAATATCGAGTAAAGATAACCAATCGTTCCAAGATTTTGCTTGCCAAGTATCCATCTTAATCAAGAAGCAACCTCAAAAAACACTCGGCTTTTGACGCATATATATAAGAAACTACAAGGATATACACCTCGACAAGTGAGAAGAAGTCAAAAGAAGAAAGGAGGGGAGTGGGGGGACATAAACACGTAGATAAGATAGCTATGCTGCCACATAATTCTTTATCTATCTGTTTAAGTAGCAAAGCTACGCCCCCACGTACAAATTTAATTTGACCTTTCTTTGTCAAGAAATCTGACCTGAACAGTATACACCACCCCATTTATTGTGAAGAAACTTGGCCTGAGCCCATCAGTAGATACAGCACGTGCCTGCCAAATGTCCAGCGATTAGCAAAATCAGACTAACCTAAATAAGAACCACCAGCAGTTAAAGTTAAATGCAATCAAACCCAACCTGGTAGTATATTTCTGCCCAGAACAAGACTAAGAGCGCATAAGTTGTGAAAAATGCAAGACTAGGCATATCAAGCAAAACATGTTGGAGAATCTGTGAAAGAATAGGATGTTAGAGTAAGTGAAGCATTAAATTTAGAACAAAAATGTAGAGAGAAAACACATATATAGACTAAAGACTTTTACTGACCTCAGGTTGAAATTTCTGGATATCCCGGCGGGAAACAAAAATTAAACATCGAACTGCCAAAATGTTAAAACACTACACTCAGTACATGTAACAAAAAAAGGACAATAAAATTGTTAACTATGTTTGAAATATTTTTTTTTTTTTTTTTGTAGAGAGAGAGATAAGAAGGAGAGAGAATCTCATAACATAAACTAAGAACATATTAGAAGATAGAAACCTCCATTGACCAAGAAGTTGAGAAAATGGAAGACCTTCTGAGTGGTCCAACCGTACTCTGGCACTCTTAACTGTATCCGAACTAGTTGCACCTGTTATTATCAAATTCCAGATGATCAGCACCAAAAGAATTTAGGTTTCAGATTATAACAAATATTCACCAAGACTCAGTTCTGGACAAACTAAATGATTTATACTGTATCATTTCTTGTTGAGTTTTAACGAACACCACGGGGCCCCCGCGCACGGGGGGGTGGGGGGGTGTTATGTGTGTGTGTGGATGGACATGAAAGCTAGTATGACACGCTGACGGGTCCTCCGTACTCATCAACAGCCCTTATAGGAAATCTTGGGGCTTCTGTCTACTCCAACTGCATCATTCTCCCCCATCATTGAGACAAAACTCATCCACGAGTTTTGAAGTGTGAGAGAATTATAAACCTAATGCACGGCTTCTTACAACTCCTGAATTTTCCAACTTGAACTGCTACAAGCATAATCTTCGTAAGTAATAACTGGTTCATGTCTTGAACGGCATCAAACAAATGGTCAGGTGTAATGAATACAATATGCTGAACATCCTGCACGTTGATGATCATCTGCTTTGAAGTTTCAATCGACTTCACACAATCTGATCAAACCTTCACATTTTCATCACCTAGGTTGTCATCAGCTTGCTTTTCAAGTTTTCTTAACACGTGCATCTTTGTAATTCAAATATTGTTCAACTATATCCATACTTCTAATACCTTCTTCAGCACATAAGTTCTATTCAGTTTGCTCCAATCAAAATAAAAATCTGGAGAATATCTCGTGGTAAACCACCAATCAAGGTTTTCAACTACTTGAGCATCTTCAATAAGACTGCTCTCCATAGCATCAAGAAGCATGGACAATTTAATTGACACCTGGTTAATCTGATCAAGTATGCCGAATTAACTGCATGAAAGACATGAAAACAGGTATCTAGGCAGAAAGTTTCTGGTTGCTGTTTATTTTTGTTTTAGGCTCCTGGAGATGACGAGCCTTTTATATTTTGGTATCGGGAAAACTATGTAACAACAAAGTCAGGCTTGTTTTTATTTTCCTTTTAAGAGCTAAATTGGGTAGGATATATAACATGCATAGGTATCAATACTGTACCAGCCCGTATATACCACTTTTGCCTTCTACAGGTACAGTGCCCCTTTACATTTTGTATAGTCAAAATACCGTTCTGTACCAGTTGTACCAGCCGGTAAAGTTGATACCGGCTTAGAACTATAGCGACCAAGATAATCTGTTTTGTACTAATTCCTTAAAAAATGTAAAATTCATAAATTCTGTTAGGAAATTTAGTAAATTTACCATATAAAGACTAAATAAAAAAAAAAAACTCTAGGTTTCATTATATCGATCAAAGCCTCTGTAGCCTCTTCCTCGCAATATTCATCACAATTTGCAAATCTTTCCTGGCAAGTCTTCTATCTTCATCACAATTTTTAGTTTGCTTTTACTTTTCCTCCTAGCTTTGATTTACTTTATAGCCGGAAACTTTCATCAGATTCCTTCATATATGTGATGTATTGCTTCACAGAAATTCGCGCCCATGCACACACACAAACAACTTATTCTTGAACCCAAAGACGTTATTCTTGAACAAGAGCTTATTCTCGAAAGTACAGCTCATTTGGGGATGTGACCTTTACAAGACTATAACTCGCTATGTTACATGGACTCTTTGGAATGCATGAAGTACTCATGTCAGACACTCGACACTTGGATATGGGTATGGGATATGTGGGTAACACATCTCATAGGATATGCTACAATGAACACTATCATATAGTGCTTCTTTTGATTTCTTTGGTTTTGAGACAAGATAAGTTCTCAATTACAACCATGTGCGTCACATAAAACCTTAGTTGTAGGAAACTCCTCGTATGGTGACGCTTCTCTCTCGGGAACTCACTCTTGCGATCCCAAGTTAGGAGCTCCATGGGATCTCGTCCCAAGCTAATATGGGAACTCGATCCCATCAGCTGGACTGAGATGCATGAAACAAGTGAGAGAGTATCTGAAAATCAAGCCCTTTTCGACTCCATTCCTTATTTCTCTCTTCCTTCAACTCCATAAGCTTCCTTGTTTGTTGTTGCTGGCTACCCTCCTTGAGAGAGCAGAGCTTGTCAATCACTGCTCTCTCTCTCTCTCTCTCTCGTGTAAACTATATTCAACAAATGGTAATACTATTTTACACATTTATTTATTCAAGCCGCTCCCAACCTTAGATTCTTTCAGGTGCTTACGCTTCCCCGCCCCCGTTCCCGCCCCCGCTCCCGCTTTGTGCAACTAAGCATAAAACATCATTTTACCTTAGAAATGATTACTAAGTAATACTAGATAGGAATATTTTGCCATGCCCCCGAGTCTTGTATTTTAAAAATTAGACAAATCCGACCCGGACACTTGTACCGAGTCCATGTAACATATATAAGTCCCAAGCAACTTGATTGTTATATATTATTCTTAGTTTTATTAATAAATAAGTATTATATATGTATATAATTAATGACAAACCCGAGACGGTACCGGTACCTACCATTTTACGGAAAAACCGGTGCGTACTCCGGTACGGTACTTATAACTATGCCAAATATGGTTTTAATGGTAAATGGGCAAGGACCAAAGGCTAGAAAAAGAACCTGGGCTGAATGGACTGTAGTGGGAATATGGGCTGAAATAAAGAACGATGGAAGAGGGCTGACATAAATAAATGGGGTACCTCACCTTTTCTGTTCTTCTCCTTAACATTTCTCAGACCCTAAAAAAGCTGCGCACAGCAGTTTAACACAGAAAATCAGAACTACTATGGAGGGCTTCAACATCTTTCAGATAGCATATTTGAACACGCCTTTTGGCAAGATTAGAATATGAGCGGATGATGAGCTGTAGGAATAGCTATACTCAACTGTTTGTGTTAGATAATCTCTCGCAAGCAAAGAATGAGGGCAAAAGAAGGAACGCTTCCGTCTCAAATACCAAACCGATGCTGGAAGAATAGGGGGTCCCGAGATATATCAATCGGGGGAGGCGGATTGAATGAAACCTCTAAACGAGGATTAAATCAACTTGTCCAAGCCTAAATGCTTGATTAGAGGGGAGATACCCACCCAAAGAAACACCCACAGTGTTTAGAGAAAATCTTAAAATCAACAACAATAAACCTGAGAAAGGGTTACAGTTGCTTGTATAGAAAAGTTACAAAACACTAAGTAGAGCTAAATACTGAAATACCTGTAACTTAAATACCTGTAATAATAAGAACTTCAAGCGTACCCCATATCAAATAAAATGCATAAAATAAAAACTTTACAGGAAACTGCATCGCGGTGTCCATAAAAACAGGGCTGCTTTAGGCAGAGATCAGACATATTCTTGGATCAGTGAAAAGAAAGTTGATAAGGGCAACATAGACATGTGCTTGTCTATTAACAAACACAATTTGGGCTTAAGGTACTTGGGGCTTGTTCAGTCAAGTTCTCCTTGAATGGTAATTAAAAACTCTTGAGGAAGGATGGGGCGTAGTGGTAAATTGGTAGGTTTGATAGGGCAGAGTGGTTGGGAGGCTGTTACTTTAGCATAACCCCTAGTAGCCTAAAGAGCACATACCCTCAGAAGGTCAAGGTCTCTGTGTCAGATACTAACCAAGTGTTGGATATCCTGGGGTGCTTGTCGAGTGCGTAATAATTGTTTTCACATCTAAATACCTTCTGACATGCTTCTCGAAGCTGTCAGACACAATTTGGGGTTAAATCAAAAGAATTCTTTACACCTAACATCAAACGTCAACAAATAAAGCAAAAACAAGAAGAAGACACCAGACATTCACGCCTTCTCTTCAGCATCTAGAAGATGTGTACTCTCACAGCTCTGTCTCATCAGATAAGAAAAACCTGTGACTCCGTAGAGATTAAATAACATACATTCTTTTTGTCATCGCATGCCTACGTCAATTTCATCTATCTTGTCCTGATAATATTGGTAGCCAGGATTTCATTTACTGCCTAACACAACGAATATTACTGTCCTGCTCATATACAAAGATGGGATAGTTGCATTTACTCTCCATAATGTCTACTTCTGTACATTATGGATGCGGGAGCCTAGATTTTAGAGTGACTGTTGTACCATACTTTGCAACACACGTCTTGCGTAATTAAATAAATGAAATGATACTTCTCACAATTGGCGATAAAGTTGTATCCCAACATGATGTAGCAGTGGCACAAGGATATTGGCATGCGCAACAGTTCCTTTGATTAAAACATAATGTTTAATTCTTTCCTTATTGAATGCTAAACATCAGGGTTATCGTTTTACCGGGCATGGCAACACTGATTTTGTGTAACTAAATCAAAACTATGGGTCACCTATTGTGGCTCACCTCATGACATTATGGCAGTCTTTCCAAATTGTGATTGCTAACCTTACTTTAATCCCAAATGTCACATCCCAGTGAGTGGTAGTTTTTGAAATTAAAATCTTCTGAGAGAGAGGAGTTGGGAAGCATACCTTTACTTTGTTCACTAAAAAAACATTTAGGATTAAATACACTTAAACCTTGGACTTTACTCGTATACGAAGAGTGTATTCACTAACCAATTGAACTATAACGACCCAGTCCACAGCTACGCCACCACAGAGCAATGCCCCCGTCAAAAGGGCTAACCAAGTAGGGTTGCCAGAAGTTGGGACACGAAGGTACACTTGAATGGGCCAATCCGATTGAGCACTCGGTATTATCCAACAATGAGTAGAAAAATTAAGTGCATGTCTGACAAGGTCAAGTTTGGCCGTAGCGAGAATGCTAACGCATAAGGAATGGAAGATTGTGGATGTGGGATATTCTACGACTGGCATTATAAGACCATCTCCATGAACTCATAAGTGCTTACTTGGCTAACCCTTTTGAGAGAGGCATTGCCCGGTGGTGGAATTTCAGGAATTGTATTGTATATTCAACGATCAATGGTGTTTGGCTGTAGCGAGAATGCTAACGCATAAGGAATGGAAGATTGTGGATGTGAGATATACGAGTGGCATTATAAGACCCTCTCCATGAACTCATAAGTGCTTACTTGGCTAACCCTTTTGAGAGAGGCATTGCCCGGTGGTGGAGCCATGGACCGGCTCGTTAAATCAACCCTACCCATGGGATGCATCCTAGTAACACGAAAGAACATGGGATGCATCCTAGTAATACGAAAGAAATGCAGCAAATTTGTAAGTTGGAAGCATAGTGACCACGTCACCAACCCCAGATATGTTCATTGGTTAACGAAAAAGTTGAAAAACTTGCCGGAAATGGGATCCCCCGATCAAGTCGATGCTTTTTAACGAAAACCAAGAGAAGTGACATTCCAAACAACTTATAAAGCCCAAGGGTTGGAGGTTTTTGTTCTTTATGCAAACCAAAGCAAAAAACATGCTCTAAAATGTTAAATGCCGAAGGGTTAAATCACATAAAATCCAAAAGAGCTGATGGTCTTTACCAAACCATTTAAAAGTGAGTCCCTTCACGTCGCACTATTAGACTAGACAATGGCATGTAAATCCTGAATATTTGAATCCCATACCTTCAGTGACCATATAGCTTCATTGGTTAGCGAGAAAGTTAAAGAACTTGCTGGAGATGGGATTGCCCGGTCAAGTGGATGCTTTTTAACGGAAACAAAGAGAAGTGACATTTCAAACAAAATATAAAGCCCAAGAGTTGGAGGTTTTTGTTCTTTATGTAAATCAAAGGGAAAACCATGCTGTGAAATGTGAAATGCCAATGGTTTAAATCATATAAAACCCAAAAGAGCTGATGGTCTTTACCAAACCATTTCAAGGTTAGTTCCTTCACGTCGCACGATTAGACTAGAGAATGACAGGTAAATCCTGAATATTTGAATCCGAAATATTAACTGACTATATAGTTCCATTGCGCCCGCACACCCACACAAAAACCCCCACAACCCAACACCCTCCCCCGAACTTTTTGTGAATTCCTAGAATAAATTATTACATAGACGCTAACTTTACTCATTGCTCTTACCCAAGCTTCGACTTGGCAAAGAATACTTATATGAGTTCAGTTTAATTTTAACATGGTAATGAATCTATCCAAGGAAAATAATAGAAAAAAATCCAATGGTATGTTTATGCACGTATTTCTTTCCTTAGAAACATCCAACCCAAATTAATATGAAAACCCTAAGCAACGTGAAAATCCAAGATTCACGTCAACTAACAACAGTTTGCACCACCAGTTTTAGCTTTGGCAGAGAAACTCGTAATTACATGGGAAAGACAGGTATTACCAGAGCGACGGCGGCAACAAGTCCATAAAGAGAAGAGAGTACGTGAAATATGCGATCCTGCCAAACAGGGGAATTGTTTACTTGCTCCCACCACGCCGACGCGCTTATCAGCCCGTACGCCGCCAATGGGTCCACCACGCTCCGAGCCATCTCCGGTTGCCCAGAAAAAAGATTACCAGATCGAATCTGCCTTGTCCTAGATAAATTACTTTCTTTTTCTTTTTGCTTTCTCTTTTCTCGTTTTGGTTTTCGAAACTTAGTTCAAAAACGGCCGGCAACAAAGGGGAGAGAGGATTTTAATGATTTCTTGAGAGCTTATTGTGGGTTTTGTACGAGGTTATTGTAGGTCAATTAATTAATAAACGGTCGGAGTCTTCGACGAAGTTAGCGGTATATATTATCTCATATAGATTTATTTCTCGTTGGCGATACACAGGAGTATCTTACCTAATAAAGACTTATGTAAGCATATTGTAAGGGTGAGTATAGTTCGATTTGTTCAATTTAGAGATTGAAAATCAAACCGAACTGACTAACATCGATTTAGGAAGGAAAAAAAGGTAGTCGAACGCTTGAATTTTCGCAAATTGGAAGTATTGGACAGATCAATTTGAGCCCGACTCAATTTTGGGCCAGACTTGATTTTATTCCTAAACAATAAAACTTTAGACATAGTACAAGTACAAAAAAATTGAATTTGTACCAAAAACTCAAAAAGCAAGCATAAGTTTAAAATTTTAAAAAGAGAAACTAGTAATTGCATAGCATCTTTAAAACTACAAGCATCTTAAACTTAAAAATAATGTCCTAAGGATCTTTAGAACCAAAAGGGTCACAATAAGAACTTCGGCATCTTCAAAACTATCATCATCAGCGAAGGTGCAGCCATGTAGCACAGTCGGCAGATGTGGTCGAGGAGGCGTAGTGAAGTAGAGTCGGCACTTGGCGGTGAGATGTGAGCAGCGGGTAAGAATATGTCTTAGGGATAGAGCCATCTAGGGTTAGTCCATATTCATATGAATGGTTAAAAAAACTAAGGTAGTTAGTAAAACATAACTAGGGTTAGGTTAAAATATAAATATGATGCACACGGTCGGTTCAGTCTATACCAGTTTCAAAAATTGGAACCAAACCAACCGAACCAGATACGTAATTTGGAAAAAAAAAAAAAACAAACAAACCGATTGTTTTTTAGGTTGGATTGTGTTAGCCCTATAGTTGGATAACCTAGGCTTATATCTTGTCTTGATGATAACTACACATTGATTATGTTCTAATGTGTGCTTTGAGTGTATTCTTAGTAGGTATATACATGCACACTCATGAAGACACATTTGAGAAGTTGGATAGATGGATTAAAGCCAAAGAAGCTTAAAGCTATAGTGGACACGCTATAAAAGCTTCATCAAGTCCAATGTCAAAGAGCAACAAAGAATGCATCGGCTAAGTTACTATCGATTATAATTAATCTTTACTATCATGTAACTAGTCTTTGTTTGATGCTTGGATTGATTATTATGACCTAAAATTACCTTAAGACACCTTGTGCATTGCATGTGAATTCATAACCTTTCACACAAGTGTGGTTCTAGAAAATGAGTGAATTTTGGAGGTTACTCAGTTTTTCCCAAAAACAATTTTGGTGTTAATTTTTTCATATCTTGATAAAACTTTTCATTAGCTTTCCAACGCAAAAAACGGCACCTCAATCCGATTTTGCTAGAGAAAGTTATGCCCAAAATAGGAAAGGGGGTTCTGTGAGACAGCCGATAGGCAGTAGGGTAATATAGTCGACTGTATTTGAATCCAGTCGACTGCATTGGTCAAAATTCAACTCCAACGGCTATTTTCGAGGACAAGACTCCAACGACTATTTTAGAGGGAACCCAGTCGACTGCATTGGGAATACAGTCGACTGCAATGACAGTTTTTGCCATATTATGCCTATAACGGGCTATATTTCATTTGCTCCCTATATAAATGATTTGGGGCTTCATCATACACCATGGAAACCACATTCTAAGCCTCCATTTATTAGAGAAACATCAAGGCTCATAGATTAAATTTATCTCTCTTCGTCTTCATGATTTTACATCATTAAAGAGAGCATCTTTGTGAGCAATTCTTTGATTGAGAGTGAGCATCATTCAAGTCATCAATTCTCTCATCTCTCTATTGCACTAGAGCTTCATTTGTACGCATTTCCTTTCAAGAGAGTTTCTTTGTACACATTTGATCTTTGTAAAAGGATTGTGATCAAGGCTTGGGGTTGTCAAGTCTTGGGTGAGCTTTGTGGATTCAAGGCTTGTACTTGGTGTGGGGATATCACCAAGTGTTGTAAGGGTTTTGATCTTGACCTGGAAGAAGATTGTTGATAGTGAATTCTAGTGCTCTTGCAAGGGACTTCCTTGAAGAGGTGGATGCAGGCTTAAGGGTAGTTTAAGCCGAACCATTTAAATCTCTTTGTCAAGTATCTCTAACTCAAGCTCTTTACTTATTGCTCTTTAATTGTTTGAGATTGTTTAGTTAGCATCTTCATTGAAGTATTACTTGGTTTGTTTGAGATTTATGATTGTGCTTAGTTTAAACTCCCCGTTAATTTTCAAAAACCCTATTCACCCCCCTTTAGGGTTATTTTATTGGTTTCAGATTGGATTTAGCCGAAGTGGTCAGTTTGGTTTTCTCGGTTGGATTCGTTTTAACAGTTTAAACGCTCACCCCTAGTACTAGGGTTAATTGACAAAACTTATCTTTGGTATGTTTATAAATTAACACCCCAATAAGTCATTATTGCATTTTTTTTTACATCAACATATGACACGTAAGCAGATATTTACCTTGACATATAAAAAAATATTATGGTTTGCAAAAAGCTCCTTAGTGAGGAAAATTTGGTCATATAGTCTTTATTCAAAGGCTGATACGTGAACGTGAAGCAATTTTTAACAAAGGATAGTTTTTATGTCTATGGTTCAATTTTGTGGATACACTACCCACCAATTAAGGCCGACATCATCAATAAAAGACTGCCACCACCAATTAGAAGACCGCCATTATAAGAAAACCATCAAGATATGAATGCTTAAGTCCCCTAAACAACCATGGAAATATTCTAGAGTAAAACCCCCAATTTTTCACGCCAATATGTAAATCCAAACTTCAACAAATCTAGGTTCCACTTGCAATTTCTTTATTCTATTCTCTCTCTCTCTCTCTCTCTCTCTCTCTCTCTCTCACACACACACACACACACACACATATGTATGTGCCCGCACGTGATTTATGTCTGCGTTATGCATGTGTTGGTGGGTGGGTGGGTGAATTCAACGGTCATATTGAGGTGCATCAATGGTGTTTTAGGTTAAATTGTGTGTGTGTGTGTGTTGAATTAGGTTGAAAAGGATTCATTTTTTTCCTCTTTTTTTTTTTGGTAAATGTGGGTATGTTGCAAAATTATCCCCTAACATTTCGGTTGCATTTTTATATCCTAGAATTAAGCGGCCTCACCAAAATACCATTCCACTTAACAGAAATTCAACACCTTACTCGCCAAACATTTTGCCCTATGTTGATGTAAAAAAAACACTATTTTGATTTCTTAGGAGGTTAATCTACAAACCTATCATACATTAAGGTGATTTTAACCCACGTATTAGGCACGGGATATACTTTATCCTAACGTCACACTTAATTGGATCATAAGATAATAAAAAACGTGATAGTGACTGTAATAAGCACGACGGAATGATTGTATGATGGAACAAGCGTTTTAATACTGTTGGAAATTATAAGACTAACTACAATATCGTCTAAAATACCTTGTGTTTATGCTTTTATTACACCACTAGGGCGTAATAACCATCAGTAGATTTCTTGGATTGGTTAGAGCCTGATTATGGAGTTGGTATTATTTTCTTTTACTTAAGCCCCTACGAGGGAATCAATGTGTAACTTACTTAATTGAGCACGTTAATTTAGTCTTTGCATTTAAGAACAATTAGTTGGGAACACTACAAAAAAAATGGGTTTTGGCGACGCTTAATTTCCGACGCTTGAAGAAATGTCATAAACTATATATAATTTTCGACACTTTTATCGTAACGTCGGATAATTTACGACACAAATTTTTATATGCCACAAATTTTTCGACGTTTTAGTGCGTGCCACTTCTTAAGTGTCGCTTCACTACTCCGCGACACTAATGAAACAACATTTAATAACATGTCGCTTAATAGCGACACTTAAAATAAGATGCCGTAATTCTTGAATGCTAAGCGACATCGTTTTATCATTTCTATGATTTCTTCTTTTACTCATCAAACGTGCATAAAACGTCGGAACCAAAAAAAATGGTGGGAAACTGATCGAGATTCAGCCTCTCTGGTGCAAATATTTTCGTCCCAGACGCTATCGGACTGTTCATCTTCTCCAAAAAACTCCTGAGAATCAGCCTCCCTCTTTTTCCCCAAATCAGCATTGCTCGATCTGTCTCTACCAAATCAGCCTCACAAAGTTCCCAAACAAATCTCTCTCTCTCTCACCCCAACAATCAGCCACGCATGAAGACCAAAAACCTTCCTCCCAGGTACGTACATAAATTGGTCTCTCTCTCTCTCTCTCTATATATATATATATATATATATATATCAATCTCTTCATCTTGTAAACCCTAGTTATCCCAATTTTATGTTCTTGGGGTTCAGTGACTATACAAGGAATTTGTGGGGCCTGGATCCAGTTCGGTTTCACTGTAATCCCCTATTTCTCAATTTGAATCACTCATACCAATTTGGTTAGTAGACTGCATAATTTGGGTCTGTCTAAGCTATTTGATTCTTTGAATAGGCAAAATGCAAAATGCAAAATGCTACTATTCCAGTTTGCTTTATATGAACTTCTTTAACGTGTTTCTGTACTCCCTAGCTCCGTGTCATCAATTTTGTTCATTTTAACTTTTTGCTATTCATAGATTAGGGTTCAAGCCTGCAGAATATATCATTTCAATGTTTGAATTCTTATCATTGATATTTGGGAAAAGTTAAAAAATAACAAAAATATGAATGGAGTATATGTGGTTGATACTCTAACTGTATAAATGTTTTCTTTTTTATTTTTCAGAGTGGTTATTCGTCACCTGCATAAACTGCTATAACTGAAGATCTTAACCTAACTGTCTCTGAGGTTAGAGTGATTTTATGCTACCTTTTAGTTTTTTTGAGTTTTTGTTTTAGGTATTAGAAGTATTACTAACTGAAATTATTGGGTCAGTTTTCTTTATTTGGTTCATTATCTAACGTAGGTGCTATGGTTGGAGCAATAGCTAGTGGCCAGATTGCAGAGTATATCTAGCGAAAAGGGGTATGCTGTTTGCTCGAGTCATTATTATTAACAGCTTTAGTGCATGTTCTGTTCTGGATTTTCTCTTGGTTTGATTTGTATCGGTAAGTTTTGCTTTCTTCTATTAAACTGTAGTCTTTGATGATTGCCGTTATCCCTCATATCATTGGTTGGCTTGCCATATCATTTGCCAAGGGTTCAAGAAATTATATTTTTGACCATTTTTCAGTTGTTTTTTAAGTTTCTCAAGCAACCACTTACAACTGTAAAAAGCAGGATTCTTCATTTCTATACATGGGAAGGTTGTTGGAGGGATTTGGTGTTGGAATAATCTCTTACACGGTAACTCATTTATGTGGGTTTAATGGATTATTTGCGGATAATTATGTTACTAAACTTATTACGTCTGCTCTTTCTCACAAGTTCCATTATATATAGCTCAGATATTGCCTCAAAACATGAAAGGAGGGCTGGGTTCAGTGCATCAGGTTGGCGGAGTTTAATGTCATATCCTTATCCTGAACTAGTGTTGTGCATTAACCTCATTCATTTTCCAATAAAGTGAGGTGCTTTTTGTTCCACAGCTTTCTGTCACAATTGGAATAATGCTGACTTAGTTGCTGGGACTCTTTGTTAGTTGGAGAGTACTTGTAGTTTTGGTACTCATCTTGAAGAATCCATCATTCCATTTTATTAGATTTCTTTCATGATGAATACAAACATGCATGATATCTCTCCAGTTCTCTCTTTCCTCAGATGTAGACCAAGAATTCCATCCTCTAGAAACCTTATACTTGTGTATGTAGCAGTATTGCTATCTCGATTTTGTCATTTAACATGTTGCTGAGTGATGGTTCCATTTGACTTGAGTGCTCAACCATAAGGATCTTGCTTTTCCAGATTTGTATATGGTTACAGCTTATTCTTATATAAGAGGGTACATACGCATATATTTCGTTGAAAGGTGGGTTGGGGGAATAATCTGCATCACCATAAGTTATTCCCTTGCTCTCACTACCATCTTGTATAAGGTGTCTTATAACTCCAAGCTCCTTGTTTCCCTCATGTAATTATTTTCACTGGCTGTCATCATTCTGAGGGTTGACATGTTGCCTGTTGGAAGCATAAATATTTGGAACTCTCATAGTCGAAGGTAGAAGTTCATTAGATGCTGTTGATGGAGTTTTATGATTGTTTTCTCCTTATTCTGAGCAACTCTTAAGATTTTGATGCGTTGAAGTTCTTTAGTTGCTTTATGTGGCCATGAACTTTACCACCAAATTGAAGGAGAGTTCTATAGAGACTGTTGTGAGGCTTGCACAGCTCTAGGTTTTAAAATTTTGAGCCATCAAGTGTAGTTAGTCTTCTGATGTAAGGTGGAAATACGGCCAATTTATGATCAATTAAATAAGAACTAAATTTTTTTTCCACATAATACACCGATCGAGAATTAGGTCAGCAAGAAAATCTTGAGATGGTTTATACATATTCGTTGTGGTTCATTGAGCAAATACTTGGTAATATGAGTATAATGTAACTCGTATAGTCGTTGAGCTACTGTGGAGCAACACGTAATTAACTGCTGAATCTTAACTTTCAGCTGAAAAACTAGCAAGATGTAAAAGCTTATGGTAGTAGGCGACATTCGTTTCGGATTACATGAAAGAATCATCTAGTTGAAGGGGACGACTTATTGTCTTATTGGTTGAAGATATTGACATTCGCATGAAGTTTATTGCTTTTTGCCCTGATGGCGTGAAGGTTGAATTTTTGTTTAGAAGCTTTGATTGCTGGATTAATTTTGATGCGTTACTTGTTTGCTCATAGGTTTATAGTTCCTCTTAGCGCCAAGTAGGTCACCACAAGCTTTAAGCAAGAGCTTGTGGAAAATTGCTTAGTATGGGGGGCCTTCTTGAACTGGTCAAATTTTTTTGGAGATTGCTTCCAAAAGCAATATTTCACCATCTTTCTTTCTTGCAAGCCCATCCAAACTCAGTGGTTCCTGAATGATACTAAAGTGGCTGTTCTATTAATACCTATGTCTGTGTCATACCACTTCTAGTTTGTTTTTGGACCTGTTATCCTGCTGATAAAGCCTTCCATCTATTTTCTTCTAATGCAGGAAAATCATAGTGCTGACTCTCCCAAATCAAATGCTATAGTGAGTTCAAGCCCTAAAATGATGTCCCTATGGAAACGTGCAATAGAGTCGAGCAAAGCATTGTTGCTAGATGAGATTTGCCTTGGTCCTTATGCTCTTTTGAAGAAGGTGGAGGAATTTGAGAGCAGTTCACAGGCCACAGTGCACTCTTATCGAAATGGACAGAGTATAATGAAGATTATCAAGATGGGGATTGTGATGAAGATGAGACCTATGGTAGCGAATATGATTATGAATATGTAATTAGGATGTGAATGTTGGATATGGTATGGTTGAATGACATTAGTTTGATTATATAATGATGAGTTTATATGCTTGTTAAATTGACTTCGTTATTCATTATTCGTGTTGGATTGGAGCAGAAATTACTTAAATACTTCACGTTCACGTCTTAAGCCAATGTTTTTTTTGACAAATTTTATTTAGGGTAAATTACACTAAACTCCCTGAGGTTTACACCCGTGTCTCACAAAGGACCCTAATGTTCCAATTTCAACAACTAACACCCCAACTTTGCATTTTCGATCCAATTGGACCCAAAATTGACTTTCCGTTACAAGATCTGTGGATGTCCGTCGCTATGTGCACCTCACGTGATACTTTTTAGGGGCAAATTTGTCAAATCTTAATAAAGTTAAACAAACACTTAAGCTACAAAGGAAAAACACCTACAGAATTTGAACGATCAAATCTGATCGCACTACCATCACAATCTAGGGCACAAAATTGAGTTTAGGGTTTGATTTCGTGGGGACCAGAGGACGATCAAGGCGTTTCTTGTTGGATCTTCAATGGATGATGTGCTGCAGTATATGAGGGGACCAGAGGATGATCCACCAGTTTACGGTACGTTCGATTATGTAAAACGGCCATTGTATGCTCAACATTTTAGGGTTTTTAAGTATGCAATCGAGTGAAAATCAGTGTTTTTAAGTATGCAACCGATTAACATTTTAGGTTATTTAAGTTTTAAGTATGCAATCGAGTAACAATTTAGGTTTTTCATTGTGATTCATTGATGGAATTGGCAATATGCATTTTTTCTGTTACGTAAATTACTTTTCTGTGATGGCCTATGTGCAAACGTGACAGAATGGTTTTTTTTGTCTTGTTTCTGTCATGTGATTGCTATTTAGAATATGTTATTGTGTATGTATTTGTGATTATCTGTGGTTAATTTCAAAAAATAAGCAAGTGCATGCTTTATGTAGTGCAACTTTTTCAGTGATATACGAATGGGTCTTTGTCTATATATGATCATGGCATTACTTTTACTTTATAGTACTTTGATAGCCTGATACATGTGGTGGTCAACCACCACATGTTTGTTATAGTTTAGGAGGTCAACTTTATAGTTTAATGTCCCCTGTTAGGCAGACAATAAATGTTGCCAAATTTTTTTCTTTTATGCTCAGGTCCAAGGTCTTCATTGTTTACCCTCAGAGTACATCATGGTGGTGAATTTAAAACTCAGCAAACCACTAGTTATGTCGGGGGAAGTATCACCTTTTTTGACTATGTCCCAAGTGATAGAATCTCTTTGTTATGGTTTGATGACATGGGTCAGGCTTTAGGGTATGAGGGATTTCTAGGGTATTATTTCAAGGAGCCCTTAGGAGAGGCATATATACACATTGCAGTTGATGACTGCATTCTCTACATGGTTGAGTCTTTGCCTAGAAGTAGAGTTGTTGACATTTATACTACCCATCCAAATGGTGTTAAGTATATTAACAAAGGAGTTGATAATGACTTGGGATCTAATACTGTGGAGGTGCTAAGTGTACATTATGCTAGTCAACAGAATAGTGATGATGCAAGTGAGGGTGAGGATGAGGAAGCCACTGATGAGGAACAAAGTGAAGAGGATAATGTTGACAGAGGTCAAGGTGGTGTTAGGGATGTGGGTGGTGATGATGTTAGTGAAGACACTGAGATTGTGTCTGATCCTGACTATGAAGGTGAGTCAACTAGTTATGAAGATGATGTTATGTTTGACAAGAACATAGATGATGATAGTGAATGGGCTGGTGTTGACAAAGATGTTGGGAAAAGGGTGGAAGGACAAAGTACTTCAACTGAATATGCAGATACAGAGGAGATCAAGTACAATTTTATACATAGTGATGATGAGGTTGAGAGTGCAGCCAAGTATCCTGAGTATAATAAAAGAACAGATTATGAGGATCCATCTTTTGTGGTAGGGATGATGTTTTCTAGCATCAAGGAGTTAAGAGATGCTATTTACAGTCATGCAGCTAAATGGGGGAAAGTTTTGAAGATGATAAAGAATGAGAGGTATAGAATCAGGGCAAAATGTGCAGCTGAGGGTTGTGAGTGGATGATATATGGTTCTTACATGCATAGTGAACACACTATTCAGATTAAGACATTAGGTCCTGAGCACACATGTGGCAAAAAGGATAAAAATTGGATTATTAACTCAACTTGGTTAGCTCAAAGATACATTGATGACTTTAGGTCTAATCCAAAATGGCCTGTACATTTAATGAGGGAGAGAGTTAAAAGAGATTTTGGTGTGAAACTAAGCAGGGCAAAATGCTACAGAGCTAGGGTTAAGGCCAAGAAGATGATGGAGGGGTCTGTTGCTGAGCAATATGCCAAATTAGAGGATTATTGTGAGGAGTTGAGGAGAAGCAATCCAGGGAGCACAATTGTGGTTAAAATAGATGAAGATTTGCCTGACAGGGTTTTTCAGAGGTTGTACATATGCTTTGGTGGTCTTAAAAAGGGTCTGTTAGAAGGTTGTAGACCATTCATTGGTCTTGATGGGTGTCATGTCAAGGGACCATATCCAGGGCAATTGTTAACTGCAGTTGGGGTTGATGGAGATAATGGCATGTATCCATTTGCATATGCTGTGGTAGAAATAGAAAACACAGCATCATGGAAATGGTTTATAGAGCTGGTTGTGCAAGACTTAGGCATTGTTAATTTCAGTGGATGGACATGGATGTCTGACAAGCAAAAAGGGCTAGTAAATGCTCTTGAAGATGTAGTCCCAACTTCAGAACATAGGTACTGTGCAATGCACCTTCTCCAGAATTTCAAAGATGAGTTTAGGGGCAAGGCTCTTCAAGATTGTCTATGGGATTGCTCAAAAGCAAGTTATGTTCAGAGGTTTAAGAACCATATGTCAGAGATGAACACCATAAACCCTGATGCCTTTAAATGGTTGAGTGATAAGCCACCACATCAGTGGAGTAGGTCCCATTTCCAGACTTACACCAAATGTGACCAGGTGACAAATAACTTGAATGAAAGTTTTAACAGTAAAATTGTCCAAGCAAGATCTCTGCCTATCCTAAGTATGTTGGAGTGGATCAGGGTGTATCTAATGACTAGGCTAAGGAAGAAAAGAGAGAAAGCCTTAAAAAGATTTGGAAGCTTGTCTCAGTATGTGCCTAGGGTTGAAAGCAAGATTGAGAAGGCTAAGGTGGCTGCTGGTTATTTCTATGCACTAGGATCTGGGGATGGGGAATATGAAATCAGAGGGTCAAATGGGTCTCAGTATGTAGTGCATTTGGAGCATCACACTTGCTCATGTAGGAGGTGGGATTTGACTGGGATACCATGTTCACATGCTGTAGCAGCAATGTTTCAGGCAGGCAAAGACCCTGACAACTATGTCCATGAGGCTTTCAAGAAAGAGATCTACATGAAAGCTTATGGACAAGTAATTCATGCTTTGAATGGTCAAGAAATGTGGATTAATAGTGCCTTACCTAAGATTCTTCCTCCCCACCATAGAGTGCAGCCTGGAAGACCTAAGCTAGTAAGAAGAAGAGGTGTACATGAGCCTAGTAAAGTGGCTGAAAACCCTTTCAAACTGCATCCCAAGCCTGACTCTGTGAAATGTTCATTGTGTGGAAACCTTGGGCACAACAGAAGAACATGTGCTAAGAGAAAGAAGGCAGAAGGGCAGGGCAGTCAAGGTTCAGTTCTAAATGATGGAGGGGTAAGTACTGGGAATACAGTGAGAGCAACTCAGGAGCCAAGGCAAGGAAGTGAAGGTGCAAGGCAGATAAATGAAAGAGCAAGGCAGGAAAATGCAGGGACAAGGCAAGGAAACATGGGGGCAAGGCAGGGCAGAGTGAAGCTACCTGTAAGTTACTTATCTGTGCATATTTTTAGTGGGTTATTGTCCCTATGTGTACTCAGTGGTGCCTTTAATAATGTTGCAGATAAGAAAGGGGCCAGAAGAGGGGGTGCACAGCAAAGTGAGACAGCTAGACCAAAGGTATTATGACATACTGTTTTTTTAATTAGTGGCATACTGTTTTTTTAATTAGTGACCTCATTACTTGTCCTGTTTTTTAGAAAAATTAGTGGTCCCCTCTCAGTGGTCCCATTTCTTTAAGCTGCAGCATAGATCACACCAAGTAAACATGCAACCTGCTACACTAAATGTCAACATGCAGCATTCAACTCAACCTAACTTGGCAGGGACTTCAAGTCAGAATTTGAGTCAGGTAAGTACTAATTTTTTAAATGTTTAGTTGTGTGATTTTTTTTTTCAATTTACCATATCTCATGTTTTTAGTTTTTGTGTGAGCAGAGGATGAGTTCAAGTCAACCATTACCTATGAGATCAGACAACCACAGTGGACCTATATATGGGATGTTTAGGGCTGCACCACAGCCACCACCTGTTATGGTAAACATTGGAAATATTCAAGTTAGGCCTGCATCATACATGATCAATGGAAGGAATGTGGTCACTGCCTCATCACTTAGAGCAGGGATGAATGCAAGCCAAAGTGCAAGTGGTGTAAGTGCAAGGACAAGAGCCAGTGATAAGTCAAGAGATTGAAGAAGAAAAATTTGATCATTTCCATTTTGTGTTAATAGGGGGGTTGTGAGGTTGAAATTTGTAATGTTAAGGGATTATGAAGTCAGGGGTGTTACTTATGTACTTTTGTTGTGAAGATGAAGTCAGGGATTGTAAATGTTGTTGGGGAAATGAATTTTGTACTTTGGACAACATTTGGCAGGTATTAATATGAAGTAAATTTGGACAACATTTGGACAACATTTGTGTTTGTGGTTGTGGTTTGTTATTCTTATGTTGGAATCTACAAGTTGTATTTTTTGTCATTATGTTGGCAAGGCAAGGCAGGTTGTGTTTTGGCTTGTTAGCCATTTCATAGATACAAAAGTACAGGGCATATTTCTTAGCCATTGCACAAATATTATGCCAAATGCAAATTTCATTTCATTTTTACTTCAACTTACACATACCCTCTCCAACACATCCCTACATTTGCACAGATACAAAAATACAGGGGAGATGCTCTACAGAAATTTTGCCAAATTTCATTCCATTTCCACTTCATTCCATTCCATTTCCACTTTCTGCTAACTGGGAAATGGGAAGTGGTGCCTCTGCCCCAGTCTCTAACTTCAGGTTCTTAAACCACACAGCTGCAACCATCAGCCATGTCACTAGCAACATGAGCTTCCAAATCATTGCCTGCCTTTCTAGCCTTTTGATTTTTCTGAGTAACCCTCTAATCGTAGCCCTTAACCTTTCATTGGAAGGTGGATCAAGCCATATGAAGTATCCACAACCTCCATTCACCTGCATATTCAACATTCCCTTATTATGCAAATTGTAAAACTGTATGCCACACCAAGTAAACATGCAACCTACAAATTTACCCGGTACTTTTCACAACCAAGAAACCTCCTTCCTGGATTTGCATCTGTCCAAGAGGTCCTAACCTTTGCATTTTTCCCACAGAAACACACGTTCCCTTCCATTTTCAGATTAACAGGGGTAGTATATGTGTGTTTGTGTGTGTGAGAGAGGGAAGGAGGGAGAGAGAGAGACTGCGGGGTAGTATATGTGTGTTTGTGTGTGTGAGAGAGGGAGAGAGGGAAGGAGGGAGAGAGAGAAAGAGAGAGAGAGAGTGTGTGTGGGGTAGTGTGTGTGTGTGTGTGTGTGCGCAGAGGAGAGGAGATAGTGTGGCGGGAACAAGAACCCCCATTTCCCTCCAAATGCTTTAATGTTGTTGGTTACCGAAAATGCCCCTCATGGGTAACGGACATCCACAGCTCTTGTAACGGAAAGTCAATTTTGGGTCCAATTGGATCAAAAATGCAAAATTGGGGTGTTAGTTGTTGAAATTGGAACCTTAGGGTCCTTTGTGAGACACGGGTGTAAACCTCAGGGGGTTTAGTGTAATTTACCCAATTTTAGAATATGCCAGGCAAAAAACTAATTGCTTAAAAGTGTTGTAAATAGGAACGATATTTCAAAGATAATTCTGCAAAAACAAAAAGCGGCACTTAATGCAAGTGTTGCTAATTTCGCATGTCGCCAAATAAAAACTGGCACTTTAATAGAAGCGTCGCTAAATTAGCGACATTTGTTTTAAAAGTGTCGCATATCCATGTTGACTATTGACCCCATAAGAGGCACCTGAAAGTGTCGCATAAAAGTGTCGTAAATCTAACGCCGACATGTTTAAGAAGTGTCGGGAAATTCCTGACGGACGAATTTGCGACACTTGTGAAAAGTGTTGATAAAGTGTCGGGAAACCATTTTGCGACACTTTTACTATTATTAGCGACACTTTTTTAGTGTCGCCTAAACCCTTTTTTTTGTAGTGGAATTTGAGTTATAGTCGAAACTATATATATATATATATATATATATATATATATATATATATATATATATGTGTGTGTGTGTGTGTGTGTGTGTGTGTGTGTGATTGAATGATTGAGTGATTAATCGAATGATTGTTTAACGCTCCGAAAATTCCAGAGTGTTACAGTTGGTATCAGAGCATAGGCTTATGATTCTGTAGACGTAGAAGCTTATACTAGGAAACTTATTTAATTTACGGGAATATTAGGGAGAAAACCTAAATAATTTTGATGCCAATGAAAGTGGGTTCGTACTTACGTGGAGGTGCCACAAAGGCTGCAATTCGTGTCAGCTTCCAAGTATGCAAAGTGAGAGACAGCAAGGACGGAGTAAGGGCTAAGAGCAAGGCTTCCCAGACAGGCCGTGAGGAATGGCAGTGCTGCGAAGGCAAGGCTAAGACGAACAGGGCCGGCAGTCGATGGTCCAAGTCAGGGTCCGAGTCGAGGTCCAATGTTACGATCTTAAGCTATGTCCAATTTTATGTTTCTCTCTCTAGAATCCAAGAGCTCTCCAAATCTAGAGTGAGAA
Source organism: Escallonia rubra (assembly GCA_033065855.1). NCBI lineage: Eukaryota > Viridiplantae > Streptophyta > Magnoliopsida > Escalloniales > Escalloniaceae > Escallonia > Escallonia rubra. Next base: position 8,697 of record JAVXUO010000252.1, on the reverse strand, counting down.
AGTGATTTTTGTGAGAATGAAGAAGAAGTCCTTTTTTGAGTTGTAAAGTTCACTATTTATAGAAAACAATGTGCTTATGTCATAAAGTGCCACATGTCGTCCCCCGGGAGTGACACGTCACCAGGGGGTCCCAAAATACCGGTTCTCCGTTGGACTGCCGGTTCCTAAATTCGTGTTGCCTGCCTCGCACAGCGTCGCTCTGCCTGTCTGAGAAGACTGACCATACCATGACGGCATGGTCAGAGTAAACCCGTTGCCCCAGCCACCAATCCAAGCCCTTACTGAATCCCATGAGGTGCGTCAAGAGACGCGTAGATAACCTGACAGTGGTGAGGGTTACCCCTGTAGCCAACTGCCAGGCGGACTAGGCGCGATGCCCTCCAAGGACCTGCTCCCGTCCCGGAGTGACCCGGGGGTCATTGCCCTGGTGGTGTCGAAGATCGATAGTAACATGAGCGGACATGGTCGCAGCTCAGTGCTCCGAGTCTTTGGCGAGGGGTCCTTATGTCGGAGCCCCCTGTGACTGTGACGGCGATGGCTATGAGGTTGTGAGCCCATCCCGGTACGAGGGTCGAAGCCCCCTTGTGATTGAGACGGCGATGGCTATAAGGTTGTGAGCCCATCCCGGTACGAGGCCGAAGCCCCCTTGTGATTGAGACGGCGATGGCTATGAGGTTGTGAGCCCATCCCGGTACGAGGGTCGAAGCCCCCTTGTGATTGAGACGGCGATGGCTATCAGGTTGTGAGCCCATCCCGGTACGAGGCCGAAGCCCCCTTGTGATTGAGACGGCGATGGCTATAAGGTTGTGAGCCCATCCCGGTACGAGGCCGAAGCCCCCTTGTGATTGAGACGGCGATGGCTATAAGGTTGTGAGCCCATCCCGGTACGAGGCCGAAGCCCCCTTGTGATTGAGACGGCGATGGCTATAAGGTTGTGAGCCCATCCCGGTACGAGGCCGAAGCCCCCCTTTTGATTGAGACGGCGATGGCTATAACGTTGTGAGCCAATCCCGGTACGAGGCCGAAGCCCCCATTTTGATTGAGATGGCGATGGCTATAAGGTTGTGAGCCCATCCCGGTAGTATGCAACATGATTGTGGCGCATGAGCGCGGTGCCTATAGCACGAGACAATACCTGGTGCCTGGTGCACGTGTTGTGAAAGTGGTGCGGCGACGAACGTCGCGGAGCAATATTTGGTGCCGGGGCACGTATGATGAGATTGGCGCATGGGCGCGGCGACGAACGTCGCGGAGCAATACTTGGTGTCGGGGCATGTATCATGAGAATGCACGTAGGCGCGGCGACGATCGTCGCGGAGACAATACTTGGTGCCGGGCACGTATCATGAGAATGCACGCAGGCGCGGCGACGTATGTCGCGGAGCAATAGTTGGTGCGGTGGGCACGTATCATGACGATGGCGCAAGGGCGCGGCGACGAACGTCGCGGAGCAACAGTTGGTGCCGTGGGCACGTATCATGACGATGGCGCAAGGGCGCGGTGACGAATGTCGCGGAGCAACAGTTGGTGCCGTGGGCACGTATCATGACGATGGCGCAAGGGCGCGGCGACGAACGTCGCGGAGCAACAGTTGGTGCCGGGGGAACGTATCATGACGATGGCGCTCGGGCGCGCATCGGGTGTCCCGAAGACGAGATGTGAGCTGAGTGTGCCTGTCATAACAAGATAATGAATGCAACATATAGTAATGACAAAGTTGGTAGTTATGGTATGCGGTCGTCGGCGACGGGTTTTTCGGTGGTAGCGTGCGACTTTGGGTGACGGGCATCGCGAGAGCGGTGCGCGGTCACGGACGACGGACGTCTCGAGGTTGATGCACGACGGACGTCGTGAGGTTGATGCACGACGAACGTCGCGAGGTTGATGTATGAACGTCTGTGATCATCGCGGAGGTGCAAAGACTCGAGAAAACAAGTGCGCGCGGGAGGGGAGACCATTGGCCAAAATGGGGGGAAGGCCAAGGCTAACCCCTCGTGGAGGCCGAGGCCGACCCCCTAGGCATGGGGAAGGCCGAGGCCGACCCCCTGGGGTTGGCCAAGGCCAAATGGCCAACTCCCATGAAGGAGCCCAAGGCCACTCCCCCCTCTTGGTGAACTTCGGGCGCGCCGACGGTAGGTGGTTTGATGAGCAAAGACAAATCCGAAAGTTGCATTATGACAAGCGTGTCGACGTGAATCGTACCTACATGACGAACGAGCTGTCAAAGTTACGTGCAAAGCGTACGAAGTGAAAAAGTGCGAAAAGGGGTTTGCGCAGAGGGGTGAACCACCGGGGGAAAATGGCCGAGGCCAAGCCCTCCAGGAGGCCGAGGCCGACCCCCATGGCTTGGGGAAGGCCGAGGCCGACCCCCTGGGGTTGGCCAAGGTCATTTGGCCATCTTCTATTTTTCGGAGCCCAAGGCCACTTCTCCTTTTGCGAACTTCGGGTGCGCCGTCGGTAGGTGTTTTGATAAGCAATGACAAATCCGGAAGTTTTGTTATGACGAGCACGTTGCCAAGAATCATACCCACGTAGCGATCAAGGTTTCAAGGTTACGTACAAAGCGTATGAGGGGAAAGAAGTACAAAAAAAGGGTATGCGAGAAAGGGGTGAAGCACCGGGGGAAAGTGGCCAAGGCCAAGCCCCCCAGGAGGCCGAGGCCGACCCCTATGGCCTGGGGAAGGCCGAGACCGACCCCTATGGCCTGGGGAAGGCCGAGGCCGACCCCCTGGGGTTGGCCAAGGCCATTTTCCCCCTTGACCCCGTTTCTCCAAATGCGCCGTCGGCCGATATTTTTGATGAAAAGGTGTTCGGATGGTCTCGGCGTGACGATCGCGCTAGCGTTAGTGACGTCGACGTGAAATAAAATGACTAAGTCACGCACGAAGCGCGCGAAACGAGAAAAACACGTGTCTTGGGCGCGCGGGCGCTGACAGGTTTGATGCGTTGGAAAATTGACCGTTGACAATGTCGACGTGTTCGCGTGAAATAGGACTCCTATTGGGCCCTTGGGTATGACCAGAATAGGTTGGGAACATAAGCCCCCTGCGTGTGGTGTGCGCGGAGGGGCAACCCGAGCGGGCACCGCACGCATAAACACTTAGCAAGATTTTGATGTTGTTTGGCCGACGAGTTGTTGACGTCGTCAATGCATGATGATGAAGAGTAGGTGGCTCGAGCCACCTCGTGTACCACCTACGAAAGCTTGGAATGATTGGGGGTTGAGACAAAGGCACGATGATAGGGCGCAGAGGCGCGAGCATGTAAACGGCACCCGGGCGACGGACGACGAATGTCGCGGAGACGTCAACCGGGCAATGGGCGACAAGCGTCGCGAAGATGGCGCACGGGCGCTGGCGACGGGGTCACGGAGACGGCGCCCGGGCGATGGGCGACGAGCGTCGCGGAGACGGCGCACGGGCGCTGGCGACGGGGGTCACGGGGACGGCGCCCGGGCGACTGATGACGAATGTCGAATAATGAGTTGGAGTAGGTGGTTCGAGCTACCTCGCGTACCACCTACCAAGGATGTTGATGTTGGAGGACATCATCACATGGGACGTGATCAAATTTGCAAAAAAAATCTAAGTGTATGAAATGTGTAGGGGCGCGATGTGGGCGCGATCGGGAGTCGCGATGCCGGGGCAGTCCACAACGGGCGCATGTGCGCGAGCAATGCACGTTGGTCTATGTTGCAATTTGTTTTTTGAAGTTGCCGGCCTTGGATGTCGGTGTTCGGTCGTTGGGTGAATGTGGGCAAGCCGAAGTATGTATGGGTTGTCGGCCGAGAGGTCCGCCGTGGTGAGAAAGGTGAGAGGGGGGTGGTTGTGGTGTGTATGAAGTAAAGACAATAGGTAGTGATGGGAGAGGGAAGAGTAGAAGAAAAACTAAGTATGGATTTTGGGGGTGTATGAGGGGAGAGTAATGTAAGGAAGATAGAATGATGTTTAACTTTGGGAGTTAAGAAATAAAGGAAAAAAATACAAGTGTTGATTTGGGGAGGAAATGAAGGAAGTGAGGAGGAAGGGAATTAATGGGGAAATGATAAGAGATAGAAGGAGGGGGGGTCGGCCTTGGTCAAGGCATGGGGGTTGGCCTTGGTGAGGGGAGTGTAAGGGAAGTGTGGTGTTGTAAGAGAAAATGGAAGAGGGATGGAGTGGCCTTGGATGTTGGGATATGAGGGAGTTGTGATCGGAGGGAAGAAGTGATGAGAAATTTAATGAGGAAGAGTGGAATGGGTAAAGAAAGAGAGAGTGGCCGTGAGGGATGAGGGGGAGTGAGTGGTGATTGGTTAAGGTGAAAGAAAGAGGGAGAGAGATTGAGGTGAAAGATGGGGAAATTATATGTGGGTCTTTCATGAGAGAGAGAGAGAGAGAGAGAGAGAGGGGATAATGAGAGTGATTGGAGAGAGGAGTGAGAAGGGTGAGTGAATGAAGAGGGGAGAGGGGAGAGGGGGTCGGCCTTGGTGGGGGGTTGGGGAGGCCGAGGCCCAAGGTGTTGGTGTGGGAAAATGGGGGAGGGATTGTAGGGGGGAAATGATGAGAGTGAAGTAAGGTGAAATGGTGGGATTAATGTGAGTGGGAGATAGGGTGTAATGATGAGTGAAAAGGAAGAGAAGTAAGGGGGATGGTGGGAGAACCCACGTGAGGGTGAAAAAGAAGAGTGTGTTGGGTGGGTTAATGAGTATAAGAGAGAGAAAGTGTGTAAGAGAGTGTAAGAAAGAGAGAGAGAGAGAGAGGCATTTAATGTTGAGAGAGAGTGTAAAGTGGGGAAATTGGGGGATGTTGTCTCGGGTAGAGAGAGAAGAGTAGGAAGTGTGTGAAATGGGTGATGTGAAGGAAGAAAGAGAAAAAGTAAAAAGTGATGGGAGGGAGAGAAAAAGGAAGAGAGAGAAAGGGATAGAGGGAATTAAAATTGGGAAGAGAGAGTGGGGAAGACCCACATGGAGGGGTGGGATGGAGGCTGCCCGAATTTGGGGCTGCCCAGGCGCCTGGGTGGTGGGTGGGTGGGGGTTGGGGGGGTGGTGGGGTGGGGTGGGGTGAGGGGGGGGCAAAAAAAAAAAAAAAATTTTTTTTTTTTGTTGGCCTTCATAAGGAGAGGGAACCCCCAATGACTTTTTTTCATAATGCACAAGAAGAGAATGAGAGAAGTGGGATGGTTGAAGTATGAAATTTTGTTCCATAAAATGGAGAAAGAAGTGATGTGTGAAGTGGGGAAAGGGTGATGGGGTGTTGGATGGTGATGGAGGAGAGGAAAATGAAGGTATAGAGAGAGTGATGAGAGCATGAATGTGGGGAGTAGTGGGAAGATGAAAAGCTTGAAAAAAATTTCTAAGTGTTGAATTTTTTTTTGAGTTCGGGCAAGGATGCTAAGGGGAGGCCGTTAAGGGTGGTGACCCAGCCGTGAAAAACGAATTTTGTTTTTTCTAAGTGTTGGGCTCAGACAAGGATGCCGAGGGAGACCGCTGAGGATGATCATCGATGATCGGTTGCGGAAAAAATGAAAATTTTTCTAAGTGTTGTGCTGGGACAAGGATGCCGAGGAAGACCACTGAGGATGATCATCGATGACCGGTTGCGAAAAGAATGAAATTTTTTCTAAGTGTCAAGAAAAGTGAATGCAGGATGATATTGCGACCGTAGCAGCGCGGCTCGAGCCACCCCGCGCACCACGTACCAAGTCATTGCAATGTGAGGCCGAAGGGATTGGGAAGGGGTGAAGCCCCAAGGGAGTGGGTGATGGCATGAAGGGTGATATCAAGAGACTTGTGCAAGAGCAATATAACTTGAAAATTTTCTAAGTCTGGAAAATGGAACTTCATTGATAACGAAGGATAGGCAGCATGCCTTGATACATGGGTATGACGTACATGGAAACTTGCAAAATGAACGAAAAAATTACAAGTGTGGAAAATGCACTAAGGCATGCCAAGGCTTGGTCGGGTAGGTCATATGTCCCGTACTTAGAGTTTGAGCTCTCCGGACGCAATCTTGTCGGCGAAGACAAACTTGAGGCCCCTGCACCACTTGAGGCCATGACCGACCTTCCGATGATAGGGGCAGTAGTTGTGACGGGCTAAGTCTTCCGGGGTAGGTTCATTGTCGACATTGGGCAGGGTTATGGCATTGTCGTCGATCCATGTCTCGAGGAGATTTCTAACAGTCTTCAAGTCACACGGGTATTCCGGGGCAGGCATTGGTTGCCCTCTCTTGTCAGGGCGCTCGTCCCTTCCTTGGGACTGACGCTTACGGTTGTTGTCGTCGTTACTAGCTGCTTCCATCGTCGCGGCCACGTCAATATGAGGTTGGGGCTTTGGGGTCTTTGACGGACCGACCGAGTCATAGGTGCGTCGTGCAGCTTCCTTGAGATGTCTCCAAGACCGAAGCTGGAGGTTTTCAAGGTAGACCCTGTAGGTGTCCTTCATGTTCTTGATGCAAATGGGTACAAGGGTTTCATCTTTGCTGAAGTCAGTGCACTCCAAGCACTTGTGATGAAATCGCGTAACATAGGTGTTGAGGTCTTCCCCGGGATTCTGGTAGATCCCGGCAATGTCAACGATGGTCACACGTTCCGTCTCATAGTGAAACTTGTCAAGGAAGAGCTGGACCATGAGTGGATAGTACTGTCAGGAATCTGATGATACCAAGAGTAGGCGAGGCCAGTCAGGGACTTGTGAAATTCCCGAAGCTTCAAAGTGTCGTCTTCCCCGTAGTGCTCGAGGGAGCCAGCAAAATGGGTGAGATGCTCGCGGGCGTTGCCTTCTTTGCCGTTGAACAAGGTGAAGGATGGTTGCTTGTACTTGACAGGGTATGGCTTAGTAGCGAGGCTGCCAAAGTAGGGAGCATGACCTGACAGCTTAGAGGGGGAGTGGGGTAAGGATGACTGCTTGAGACGGTGAAGGAGGGCATCTAAGTCATGCTTGGTGACGTACGACGCATGTGAGGGCTTGTGCCCTGTCGTGATGATCCGAGCACCAGAGCCCCCAGACGGTACAACCTGAGGCATTGAGGGGATGACGATGGTAGAGAGGGGTTGGTGGTGGTGAGCAACTTGTTGGGGCATGGTTTGCACATGGGTAGTGTCAGCTGCTGGAGGCCGGTCGTCAGGAAAGGTCGACTGGAGTAAGCCGGGGGAATGACTTGTGTTTAGGTTTCGACTAGTTATGTTCGGGTTAGGCTCCATCTCAATTGATTCGTGAGTCTCCGAAGTGCTTCGAGCAAGGGCAAGGCGTGGCGCCGGGGGCTGAGGTGCCGCGAGTCCTACTGTCGAGGGCCCGGAGGACCAAGGCAGCGGTGGTCGCGACACTGGGACCTGAGCAGTATCCAAAACTAGCCCAGGCCCTGAAGGTTGGATATGAGCAGGAGGGGCCAAACCTGGAGCTTGGGATGACACGGGGTGAGTAATGGGCACAGGGTGCAGAGCTCTAAGGCTTCGGGAAGTCGGTGATTGTGAAGTCAAGACTTGGATTGATTTTTGCATTTCTAAGATGGTTGTCATAAGAGTGGCTATAGTGGGCGATTGGATGGCCGCATTGACTGCAACTTGTATGTCAGGTGCGGTAGTTTGTGGCTGGTCTTGGAGACGCATAGCACTAGTCCCTTCTTGTTCGCCGAGGTGATCCTCCTCTTGTACGGTGTGGGTGAGGCCTTGGCTGGTAGCCCTCGTAACTCCTCGTTGTATAGGCATGGAGACTGAGTGCGGAAGATAGACAGACTGCAGTACGATGCTCACCTCCCCAGCGGAGTCGCCAAAATGATGCCAATGAAAGTGGGTTCGTACTTACGTGGAGGTGCCACAAAGGCTGCAATCCGTGTCAGCTTCCAAGTATGCAAAGTGAGAGACAGCAAGGACGGAGTAAGGGCTGAGAGCAAGGCTTCCCAGACAGGCCGTGAGGAATGGCAGTGCTGCGAAGGCAAGGCTAAGACGAACAGGGCCGGCAGTCGATGGTCCAAGTCAGGGTCCGAGTCGAGGTCCAATGTTACGATCTTAAGCTATGTCCAATTTTATGTTTCTCTCTAGAATCCAAGTGCTCTCGAAATCTAGAGTGAGAAGTGATTTTTGTGAGAATGAAGAAGAAGTCCTTTTTTGAGTTGTAAAGTTCACTATTTATAGAAAACAATGTGCTTATGTCATAAAGTGCCACATGTCGTCCCCCGGGAGTGACACGTCACCAGGGGGTCCCAAAATACCGGTTCTCCGTTGGACTGCCGGTTCCCAAATTCGCGTTGCCTGCCTCGCACAGCGTCGCTCTGCCTGTCTGAGAAGACTGACCATACCATGACGGCATGGTCAGAGTAAACCCGTTGCCGCCACCAATCCAAGCCCTTACTGAATCCCATGAGGTGCGTCAGAGACGCGAGATAACCTGACAGTGGTGAGGGTTACCCCTGTAGCCAACTGCAGGCGGACTAGGCGCGATGCCCTCCAAGGACCTGCTCCGTCCCGGAGTGACCCGGGGTGCATTGCCCTGGTGGTGTCGAAGATCGGTAGTAACATGAGCGGACATGGTCGCAGCTCAGTGCTCCGCGTCTTTGGCGAGGGGTCCTTATGTCGGAGCCCCTGTGACTGTGACGGCGATGGCTATGAGGTTGTGAGCCCATCCCGGTACGAGGGTCGAAGCCCCCTTGTGATTGAGACGGCGATGGCTATAAGGTTGTGAGCCCATCCCGGTACGAGGCCGAAGCCCCTTGTGATTGA